>JAGVSQ010001738.1:0-27616 GCA_022683975.1 Rhyacophila evoluta | reverse complement strand
ATTTAAAATCAATTTCCATCAAGCACCATCAGTCGAAAATATTAATTATCTATATTATGAAGTTATTTTTATGGCAACATTTAATTTTTACCAATTCGTGGATATTAAAACGTTTTCTTTGTAATGTGTGCAATCACAGATTTAAAATTGGAATCACGTCTGTTAAATGGTAGCAAAGAATGTCGCGGTATTTTCGTGTTAACGAAGTAACATAAATGTTGATGGTTTACGACCGCACGGTCGGTGCCATTACAGTGGACGTTATACTTCACGGCCCCACATTAAGGGTTACCATTATATCTGAATTTAAATGTTACCCTCAAAATTTGATTATAAAAAAAATATTTTTTAGTTTAATTTAGAATTTTCTAAATCGTAATTAGAAAAATAATTTTCACCAGTCTACTATGGTAATATATACATCAATAATTCTGTATTTTTTTTTATTATTTTATATGTTTTACAATATTTAAAAAATACTTTTAATTTTACGATGCTGGTTGTCAAAATATTTGATATAAAATACAAACAATACTTACAAAATATATCAATCATATAGTTTGGCGGTGTTACTTCTATTAAATTTAAAAAATGGGCTTATTAAAAAAAAACGGACTTAAAAATGCCTCTTTCAATGAAAGTTCTGTGACGTATTGTTTCATATATGCAGGTTTTTAAATTTTTAAACAAATGTGAACTTAAGATTTAATTAAATATTAATGTAAGCTGCGTACTTTGTTTAATGTTAAAATGTATTAACTGTTTGAGTGAAATAAACATTTTAATTCATTCCATCTTGTTTATCATTCATACGTGTGCATATTGATGTATAAAATGAAAATAAAAAAAATTAACTTCACGAGTATTATTAAATTCTATAGTCCATCGCTGAATTAATCTCAAAGAATGTTTTTGGAATTTATTGTGTTTTTTTTTTACTGAATTATTCAATTCACTAAATTTATCTTATTTGGATTTTTTAATTTTTTTAACATCTAAAATAATTTATTATTTGGACGCCGCGGATAATTGTTTTGTGGTTTGGTGGAAAGAGACATGAAAAAGTTTGGAAAGCAATAGTTTAAGCGAAAGTTGCATAGTATTTAATGACGAAGGCGTGAATTTTTGGCAACCCTGATGACGGTATCTAGAAGTCCAGAACTGTGCAATCGATTAACGGAAAAAATCGATGGTACTGTCGATTTATGGTCCGGGAAATGGCTCACCGGGGTACTGTTCGACCGCCACTGAATCACAATATCTACCTTCACATAATGTATTTGTGTAAAGAACGGTCACGCTTACATTATCTTGTACAACATAAAATTCTACTATTATTATTATGTATACATGTACAGTTTATTCGTATCTAGAACACATAAATAAGACTTTTCTAAGACTTTTTTATATCTTCCATTCTGCTTTGAATAGTCGTCGACACTTAGAAAATAATTCACCCTGCTGGCAACACAATGGTCAATGTATGATATACTACAGGGTATTAACTTTTTATAGTCACATTTATTTCGACTGTAAAGCTTAAAGCTGGATTTTTGATTTTTTTTAACGTACAGAAATGATAAAAATTTAAATTAGCTTCAAACTGAAAAAGCTCTACAAAACTAAAATATTTTTTTTCCAAATTCAGTTAAGTACATTTTGAATTGAAAACGGCTATATTATTGTAAAAACATTCTAATTCACATATAATTATTTCATAAATTGTTGTTTATGATATTATTATTCTACTATGAATAAAAAAAACTCATTTATTATTAAACCGTCTGTAGATAAATTCATTATATTAAATAATTTTATTATTTTGAAGCAATACCATTAAAAAAAAATAAGCTGAAATCTTTTATCACCCATTCAAGAACATTTAAGTAAGTGTGTATATTTAACTGTTTAAGTATTATTAAATGTAAATATAATAATACTCATGTTTACATTGTGCAAATATTAAAATGAAGAGTACAAAACGTTAACTTGTATGCAGGAACAAAACGCTATTCAAATTTTCTAGGAATAACGAATAATAAAAAATTAAATGAGATCTTATTTTAAATTGTCTATAGAAACAATTCTGTGTCAAATTCTTCCGTAACGTTAACATTAAAAAGGTTAACCGTTTTCTCGGAATTATAAAATTAATTTTATTTGTAAAATTTTCATACAAGGCAATTTTCATTTTCATTTCCATTTTACATGTTCTACCTTCCGAATTAATTATGTTTTAATGCACTTCCCACCCTTTAAAGAACTAAATACTCACACAGACATTCATAGAGAGTATATTATATACTGACAATTTTTGTTTAGCGATTATTTTATAAATATCCCTTTTACTAAAAAAATTTCCTCTAAATCCTCAAATTAATTCATTTATTTTACGCCTGTAAAAAAATTAAATGTTTGCTTGAATGGTATAAAGCGAGATATATTACTAATACGTATTGGCCAGCTGCAATAAATTCATATTCACAACATTGAGATATTTTTAAATTCCATTTTTGATATTCAAATTTAAAACATGTCCAGAAATCAGAAAATTACTCAACCTATTGGGTTACCAGTCAACCATTTTTTAGAGTTTTAAAAATTTCGCAGATGTGGAAATTGAGCTCATATTGTCTGAATGTGTAGTTTGCCTGCTAACCATTCGGCTACTGGGGTAAGTTGTATGTTAAACAAATTGAAATTATTTTTTTGATTATTGAGATCCATATATATACTCAACTGACCCGAAGCAAAATCCAGTTTAAAAATGAAGGGAAGATTTGAAAATTTTTTAATCATTATTAATTTCAAATAAAAAATAAATTAGAAAAATTTAAAGAAAGATTAAATTAAATTATTGAAATATGTTGACGACGCCTGCATGTATATTTATAACAGACGTTTGGTAACCTAATGTGTATTGTTGAACATTTTAATTACGATTACGAGAGAATTTTCAATGAAAAGCGATGATAACGGAACGAAAAGTTTTTAATAATGAAAAGCACACGAAAACGTGTGAAATTTAAATTTTCTCGCAAATTATCGCAAACAAGAATCGCTTGTTTACATTTCGTGACATAACTTTGCGAAATGTGCAATTAACATCAAAACGATACTTCAATCAAAAACTCGCAATCTTTGTTTGAGCTACGGACGTCAGAGGAAAATAAATTATAATGAGATATGTACATATCCTTGGTATTTACAGAACCACTCGCCCTGACAAAAATTTACGGTACTGGTCAAACGTTTGTAAACACGTTATAATTTGTTGCAATAAATCATAATTATTTATCACGTAGAAATTAAAGAAAATACATATTATATTATTAAATATTCAACGCACTTTATAGTAGTTTTTGATTTTATTCTTTTTTCCATGTTCACCTCGAAGTGGAATGTATGGAAACCACATGCTGCATCTAAGAGTCCGAGTCATTCACCGGTATATTTGCATTCCATCTTGCTTCCAGGTCATATCTATATGTCGGTCGGCTTGAAGAATAGGCAGATAGGCCTGAGACTCTGTTAAGGCATCCGTTATGTATGGCTGAACCAGGTCGCAGCTTCACTTCGCTTTACTCTTCTCCATATTCGAGAAGTTAGCATGTACTTATGGAGCTCGATCGCGGATTTAATTCCACAGCTGCTGGACTTTCAAAAATCTAAAAATGGAGGACAAGATGCTCAATGAGTTGATTGATTGACTGATAATCATTTATTACGAAACAATCGATATTGATGTGTCTTGCGAATAGCTATATTTATACGTTCAAACGTAATTGGCTAAAAAGTTAGTCACTCTTTTTGTTTTTATTTTTTTATACGCAGCGTCATATATCATATTATAATAAGTATGTTGAATAAATCATTAATACATCCAAAACTAGATACCATATAGGTTAAACAATTGAAACTGCTGTAAAGATGTATACACGCCACTTTTGGAGCGGGTATGTTAATCATAATAATATATTAATTAATCTTTTATATTAAATAATGAATATGCAGTTTGTATACATTTATTACATTTTTACTGAACAGTTTTTCTTTAAAAGGAGGCAGTATTGAAATTTATTCTACGGGAATTCTTTAAATTATGATGCCTAATGAAATAAATCAGTACATCAGATATATTTTAGCATATTATTATTATTTTAAATGATACATACATATTAAAACACCCATTTCGATGTAACCGATTAAACAATTAATATTATTGTACTAATCAATAATTTAATCTGTAATTATTTATTGATTAGGTCTTTTAATCTTTTGCTGATTCGTTCATCGGCCACATTTCAACAGTCACTTTATACCACCTCATGAAAGTTTAAATTCTAAAGTGACAAACATTTAGACGGTGGTCTTATGTTTTTTCCGCAAATAGTGTGATCCTAAATACCGCCATACTGTTGCGCATCTCTTACACACAGAGTGCCGATATCTGCTATCTCTGTTACATAGTATTTAGTACAAATACGAGTACATCCTCACTCATTCCACTGTGTTCGAACGTTGTGCTTTTTTAATATGGCGATTTTAGCATCCTGCGCACGTGTGGATTCGAAGCGTTCTAATTGAGTTTTTATCTCTCGTGACGCAGCAAACAACGACGGTACTTTAGAAAGGTATTCTACCCCAGTACGTTTTCCTATTATTCATTGTATGGAGGATATTTTTGTAGAATTCGTCCAGTGGAAATAAAATTACGAATCATAAACGTGCCTTAGCTTAAGCGAGAAAGGGCTCCAACACAATTTCTCATTACATATCTGCTATCATATTATTATTATTATGAAATTCTTTTGTACTTTATTTTATTATTCAACTTTTTTGCCTTCTGTTCCTCGTTAATATTGTATAATAAATTCTGATTCATGCGTATTCCGATAAGCTTTTCATAGATTCCTTTATATTCATATGAACATAATTTATATCCATTCACACAACCAACAAACATACTTTAAATTCCCGATTGATTACATGATATTGTTTGTGGTAGAATTGTATATTTTTTTTAACAGACGATTAAAAAATAACAATAATTAATACTATAATCTGACAATATAGTAAATATTCTAACTGAGAAACTATATCTATCAAAGATACCGTACTTAAAACCATTTAACACGATTTTAAAATTAATCTTTTATGTATTCAATAATACAAATAATTTTATCTACTTTTCGACAAACACTTTTTCTTTAAAGTATAAAAAGACGTTAATTAGAAGTTATTATAAGTTAGAGTATGTATTTCAAAAATTATTTCAATCTAGTATTATTCATCAGCCGACGGCATAAGAATTTAATGTTTCATATTTCATGAAGAGATTTTACTTTTTAGGTCCGATAAGTGTTAAAATTTAGCCTACAGCGTAGAGGTTAGCGTGCGTGCCTAGCAATCCGGAAAATGCGGGTTCGGTTTCCACATTTTTCATATTTTCAAAACTCTAAAAAATTACTGGATCCCAATAGGAGTTTTTTAATTATCCGTCAAACAATTCTCGCGAAAATATTCTGTCAAGACGTCTTCATATTAAAGAGATCCATATACTGTACTTTGGAAATATATAACACTGTGCTAATCAATATGCTCCACTTTGGGAGCGAACATGGTCTAAAATATATATACATTCTTATAAAATAGCAGAGAATTGATCGTATAGAAAATTATAAATAATTTTGTAAATTTGAAGCAATTGTAAATATAAAATTTTATTTCATTAAATCATCATCAGTCGTTAAACAGAATTATAAATAACAAACTTGTTTAGAATCACAAGTGATAAATTTAATTGACTTAATCCTTAAATTACTTACTTCATTTACGAAAGTCCTCGGAAATATATAATGGTATATTTAGCTGTACACAGGAAAAGTCATATAAAATATCACAACAGTACAAGCACGTTTTCCCGTTTTAGGTGAAAACAGAACACAACCAGGACATAGAATTTTGTCTCACAATTAATGCCATAATATATAGTGGGAAAACAACGTGTTGGGCTTAGCTCGGTCTGCTTGGATACCAAAATACCGACTGCTAAATTTCTGTGCGTTTAAGTATACGCTAGTTGACATAGAGTTGACATTTTATTTTTATACTCTCGTGATCCGACAGCGTTTTTATCTCGTAAGTGAGTTCATACTGTTTTTCACAACATTTTTCCTTTAAATTGGTATCTAAGAAAATTAAATTATAACACAAATATATACAGAACTATTAAATTGAATCAAAATTATATTTTTTAAATTGTGACGCGTAATTAATCGTTCATTTTCTACAATTTACATGACGATTTTTAAGTACACTGATAAAGAATACAACTGATGCTTGCAACTTTATAAATCATTGAAAATGCTTAACATCAAAATATAGCTTAAGGTTGTGAATATTATGATAAAATATCCTTCCCACTTAAAAAGGTTTCCAATCAATTATTGAACTAATTTAACATCTGTATTTCTTTAACTGTAATTTATACGTGGCCCTAGATATCGAATACCGTCGGCAAATTACACAAGACTTATCTTCACATTGTGGAGATCTATATACTTCAGTTTCAGAGTGGATATATTCACACTGTATAGATTAATATGCTCCAATTTCGAAGCAAATATGGTATATAATTTATAATTTAATAAAAAAAACTTCAAGAGCTATGTGCCTAAAATTTTTACCAACATAAAATCCGTATGACCGTTTTGACGCAAATGAAATGGATTTTTAGACATTTTAGACGATATAAATAATCTGTTTTTAAAAGCGCTGTACTATTGGTACGGTTATGGAACTACACTGTTTAAGTCAGTACAAAAAGCAGTGCAAAATTATAATAATGCCTCATGTTTGCAAGCGTATCCTACTGCAAAAACAAACGGAACTGTTTAGCGTAAATGAAAAAATATTTTTTTTACGAATTATGTATTTCGTATTTTTGAAATAAAAATTATTTCACTGAAATAATTGAAGTTAAATGTCATGTAATTTCAAGCGGACAACTATATATTAGGATAATGCCAAGCATATTTTCTTTATATAACGTTATAATATGTATTTATATGAAATATCTCCCGTTTTTGGATTAAATAATATATTATAATATTTATAGTCTCTAAAATCTATCAAATACCAAAATTTTTAGGAAATTAAAATAAGTAAATTAACCACTTAAACTAAAATATATTTAAAAGAGTAAATTGTAAGACATATTCCCTCAAAGTTTTTATTTTATTTGGAACTATGTATATCGGAATATTATATTGGAATATCTTTTTATCTTCTAATTTTATATAAATTCACAGTGAATATGTGACCGTATTAATTCATATAATTTAAACAATTATTATCTATCTCACAGTTTGTGAAATAAAAAAATTGTGATATTTTAAGTGGACATTAAAAGACAAGTCTAGACAATATTATTTGAATATGATTATATCAAATTGTACGTGATTTTCCAATACAAACTATAACATGAATATTTTTGATTTCAATACAATATTAAATAGTCTTCGATATAAAAGAATTTTTGAGCGTATGAATTGTGAAATAATTTCATTTTAATTACTTAATCTGTTTACTCCGGCGTATTTGGTAAAAAAAAAATTTTTAATGGTATATATCGTCGTATTACTGGCAAAAGACGTTGAAGTAAAAAAAGTGAGTTTTTAGATAATCGAGTTGTAATGTTTGACTCTCTCTCTGTTAAATACATTTTACGATAAATTCTTAAGGTATAATGTATTACTTGATAGAACTCGTCGTGAAATGTATTTAACAAAGAGACTAAAACATTAAAACTAGAATATTTCAAAGCTCATTTTTTTACTGTAACGTTTTTTGCCAGTAATACGACGATATAAAACTATTGACTGTTATATATATTGAATGTAAGCGGATTATTAAATAATTCATTAAACTACTGTCATTTTTCTCATTTCATTATAAGCCAGTGTGTTAAAATATAATAAACTGTGAAGTATATCGACATGGTTTTCTAATAAATAAACTGTGAACGTATTTTTATTCACATTTTTTGCTCGTTGACATTAACATACGCCAGGAAGTTTTTTTTATTTTCATTTCTTAGGATGACTCCATGTGATGGTTATAATACCTTAATATGATATCATATGCATTTTGATAGATAAGGGTACTATTATTTATGTATAAACGAAGAAATTCTTCTTAAAATTATTTATTATTTACGTGAGATAGAAAATAAGGGTTTTTGTGTGTTTTTATATTTTCATGTAAGGTATTTTGACCAATGATGTTACAAGAGAGAGTAATAATGAATAATACGAAAATAGGTATGGTGATAGGTAGAGGACAGTAACAAAGAAATATTTTACGTGGCATAATTCAAAATACAAAAAAGCTCTTGAAACGCCATATAAGAAATTCAGGACTAATACTCACAATATAATATTTTGAATCCGGCGCATACTTAAGTGATCGTTATCCAGTTTAAGCATATGTACAAGGATTGATTGAGAGCTTGCTTCTTGCGGATTGCTTCTTAAGTATGCTTACGGCATTTTTCATATTAGCGATGCGTGGTGGTAGGAAAATTATTACTTTACGTGTGGAAATTCTCGCGCAAGAAAATACTGCAGGCTATAAATCAAAAGGGCGTCGAGTGAATGAGATTTTTCGGTAACCTGCGTAAACGCGTTTTACATATTTCGCCTGTTTCGTACATTTTATGAGATTCATTATCTTTAACGCGCTTTTACTAATGTTACGCGAATGTTCAGTGAAGTGCACAGTATTGTTAATTAATAAAATGATTAACACAATAAACGAACAAGTTTGAAACAAAATGATCAAAGTTCTTTATAGGACATCGTTACGATACTAATATAAAATAATGTAGGAATAATTTATTCATATTTTTTTTTTCATTTTTGTTTACCACGTTAACACCGAATGTCGAATATGTTATTTATATAGAAGATGCCCTAGCCACAAACTATCAAACTGAGTAAAATGCGATTAAAATTTTGAAGAAAGAAATTAACATTTAGCATGACTTTTATAATATTATGAATGTAATGTGACATTTCAATACTTATATGTTTTAAACTTAATCTTCCTTGATTACTAAATAATTGTCCGAGTTCTCTCTCTTTCTCCGGAGTTCGGATCAACACTTCAATCAGTTAAGAGCCCGCGCCGTTCGTCGCTTGTTCGTTCGTTCTTTCCTAACCTCATTGTACGCGTCTTTTCCGCGAAACTTTAACTCTGTAAATCGTAACACTTGGTAATACGTTCCAAATCTTAAACCATAATATATCGTAACTTTAAACTTTAAGTGAGAGTGTTTCTTTGGACCAAATCAAACTCCATACAACACATCCTACATATTCAAACAATACAATAATATATACGTACATTTATTGAAAGTATTTGAAAGTGGTAATATGATGATGTTATTATAGTTTAGAATAGGTATGATCAAAAAAATATTTGTAATTAAGTAACCATATATTTAAGCTTCAAAGTCGAAAACGCTTAAAACACATGGCCGTTTTGTAGATATTATTTTTTGTGATGTATGCCAGTAAGAAAAAACAGCAATTATTTGTTCTGGTTGTATATTTCTGATTACATGTTTTTTTCATATTAAAGTATTGATTTTTTCAAAGTATTATATGCAATAAAATGAAATATTTCAATTTGTGGCTTTAACGTCTTTAATACATCCTATTTAGTGTAATTCCAAAGAACGCATCTTTACATTTGGATTTGTGTCTGTTAATAATTAATTTTCAATATCTGTATTTATTAAATAAAATAGATTTCTTATCAAAATATGATTTCATGTTTCACTTTTTAATTGTTTTTTTTTTGAATATTTAAACATTCAATTTCTTAAAATATCATATTTTGTAGGTTTATTAAAATTTTACATTTTATACTCTTACATATAGATAGACAATGTTTATGTTGTAATTTACAAATATTTGAGTTTTAATGACAATATTACGAAATAAAAGCTTTTATCGTGAAGCTTGTGTCATATTTTGTAACGCCTATGAATATTACATAAAGCAGAAAATTCTCACGACACATCTTTCCACACGAAATAAACATTTTACGATTACAAATACTGTATTAGGAAAACGATGAGTCGGAGTAATAAATTTACATTATAATGATTTATGATTAAAATTGAAAAGTTTTGTATCATACATTATTTTATTATATCACACGTTGAAAAGTTTATTTTGTAATCCATTTAAAACCTTTCGGTTTTTACCAGATGGGTATTAACTTCATATTATTTCATTTATTAACGTGTCATAAAAAACTTTTAAAATGTCAGCGTAAAATAATACACATGGTGTTATTCAGAACAAAGAGTTTATATTATCACAAGGATGAAGCTTTCAAAAAACTTTAAGTTGTCATTTTCACGACGTGCTTATTCCGGTGTTGTGTTGTAACACCTTGTCAACAATCGTCAATTTAAGATAGCTATACATTTTTAATTCTACATTAATTTATATATTTTATTTACGTGCCGCATGATTTTTAACGAATGGGTTCGGATTCTATAGCTGATAAGAATTTTTTCAAATTCGATGGGTTCAACAATATGCTTATGTTCTAAAAGTGAAAATACTTTATTTAATGGATGAATTAATAAAATAATTTAAATGTATTAAATATTTTTAGTGTGTAAATCCATATAATCCACTTTCGAAGCGCATATGGTACAAAAATACAAATTAAAAATAGCAGAAATAAACCTTTTTAATATTTCTTTTTGATATTCAAATTATTTGTTTTATACTATGACTCGTTAGTGAAATAAATAATTGAAATTTATTCTTCAAAAAGAATCCTTGAAACAAAAAAATAACTAAGTGTAGTTTAGAAGCAGAGCGAACATTTTTCCTGCACGTGGTTTAGCAACGTGATTCGAACGTAATTTAACAGTTCGTAGACGTTTGAAATTATTTTTGACTACGACAAGGCATTTGGTAACAATAGTTCGTTAAAAGTATGTATTTTATTTAACTTAATTAATTACTTTGGATGAAATAATTACGCTCATGGAATAAACTTAAATATTAATGCTTTTCACTTTCATGGTGATTCAATTTAAATTAATAAATAATTATTATCTTCACTTTTTTAAAAATTAATTTGAAATATTCTTCATAAATGTTTGTAAGCCAACGAAAACACCCTCAATTACTACATTTCTTGTAAAATAAATTATCTTTACTATTTACTACGAATTAACCAGCTCTATCTATCAAACGTATCCTTCATATTAGGAAGATTCATATACAAGAAGACTCACAGCTTCAACATAATATCTAATAACAATTAAACTATGGTTATACAACCTTTCCTAGAAAGATATTTGATCTGTATTAACCGTATGAATGATTTCTAAGTACTAGTTCAAAGGATTTTTAAAGTAGTCTCCGTATTATTGCTGAAAGTATGGAGAACATAGTAATATACTGAGCACTAGACTCTATTTTACACGCTTTTTACATGCTTTTTTAATAACACGGTCCAGTAAACCCGAGAATTTGAAAATAAATTTCACACGTGATCTCTATATCTCAAGTGATAAAAGCAATGTTTTACGAAATGTGCGTAAACTGGTTCGTCTATTGTCTGATAGTGGATAATCTTTGTTTAAATGATTTCTAGTATTTTAACTAAGTATTTTTTTGAATAAAATTGAAATACAATTTACAGGAATGAATTTAATTTTTTGATGTTCATTGGTTATTGTATGAAGAAACCTGTTCACAATTGTGTTTTATTCTTGTAAACCTTTTACCTGGTATTTCGTACACTGTATAAAAAGAGAGACCTGTATACAGTTAAATAAAACAAAATTATTCAATTAAAATTTTGGATCACTGAAATTGATATACGGTATTACACTAAAGCGCTAATATATAACCTTTAATAAGGCTGATCAAAATTCACTGGCTCATATAGAATTCATTATACATTTAATAACACTACTTAAGCCGAAATAATCTGTTAATTTACACAAAGGATTGCAAATATTTTATTCACATCACAGGTGCTTTTATGGCATAAAATTTCGACGGTGTAGTTTATATTCATTTAACATAAAACATGCTTTTAATGTTATTTAAATTTAATGTAACGTGTTTTCTACGTTAGTCGGTAATAAACCCTCACGCATATAAAGGTTGTTGATGAATTACGATATGAACTGAATTTATTCACCTTATACCGATTATATTTTTATGATTGCTTCGAGTAATAACTTTATAATTTGAGCGAGGTATGGAAATTATTTTTTCATTTTATTTTAATTCATATGGAAATGGAAAATGTACATAAAATATAAAGTGGTTCCTATTATTTAGTAAATTTATTACACCGAAAAATGATATTACTGAAGCGTGACATTTAAATTCATCTGAATATTCAGGTTACGCCATACTGTTTGAGCCCTAACTCTTTTGTCTGTAGATACTTAAGGTAATAAAAATTACGGTAAATGCAGACAATGTATGACTTTAAGTACTAAAGCAACATGTCTGAATTTGGGTGTTAAGGTACTCATTATTTCTAACATGAACAATTCGAAAATAATTATAAATAGACTACTATTTGCTACCAAAATATTTAATATCTGTCAACATTGCAGTATATGCATTATACACGTGTCTCAAAATAAACCCATCTTGTAAATTTACCACTATTTTTTATTCCAATTTTCACCATTTGAAAGTGTTTTTTTTTACTATTTATATGCTTTACTAGATAGTGTACCTTTCTATGATTTAACATTAGCGCTTAATAATGACAGCAAACAAAAACTTCTACTTTGTTATTTTGGCAAAAAACGAATGAGAAAAAAATGTCAGTTCTCTTTGGTATATCCTGTATAAGATGATAACGAACATGGTAAATTAAGAAAATGTATTTTTATATAATACATTTACATTATTTGTATGATACATTTCTAAGCAATAAGCATACACATCTTATTCAGACAAATAACTATCATTAGAGTATTAGTTTTGCGTTTAAATTTTATAGTAGTCGAAAGTTTTGATCAATGGAAAAATATATGATGTACACTTGCCTAAAGCGTGTTTAAACTGTGTTCGAATTTGAGGGGGTAAAAGCGATATTTGTCATTTGCATTTATTAGAATTACAATTATCGGTTTCATAGTAAAATTCTTATTATTAATTCATACTCTTTAACACCTTCAATATATAAATTAAATAGATAAAAATAATGTTGAAATTACGTAAGTAAATAATATATTAACAAATAAATTTAAATTATTGTAAGTTATCCAAAAATATCTATTTCGCAAGTGGTTGGTAAACAACAGGAATATATTTTTACTTGTAGTTTTGGCCGTGATTTTTAATTCACTCAATTGTGTTATTTTAAACTTGTTATATCATTACTGATGATCAACTGGATACTAAAACTATTGTGTGCTGCCAAATTTTCCGGGAAAAATAAAGCTAGTTACATTTATAATGTATAAAGTAAAGCATGTTGAATACGTTCTAAACGACTGATGTGCAAAAATGTTACTTCAATAAACTTCAGGTAAAAGTTGTCTCAAATGACTTCATTTAATAAAAACATCTTTAAGATTTTTTTTTGATTTTCGAAACAAAAATATTACGGCTTACAATTTAGATGTTTACGAGTGTGTATCTATTTTTGAATTTCCGTTTTAATAAGGAAGTGCGTATCCCACGGATTATCGCTACGTTGATGTGTTTCACGGTTTTTTTTACATAGTACTCACTTAAAATGAGCGTTCTATCACCAGAGGGAGAACTGAAAATGTTGCAGCAAAAAAAGCTTTACCCTAGCGTTAAAGCTACTCATATTTATAGTGTAGTCATTTCAAAAACTATGAAAAGCGCTCAACATTTTTTACGCCTTAGTATACGTACGCATTACTAGTGTAGCAGGTGGTATATGGAAGCGTGCTAGTGCTTGGTTTTAATGGGTCACGTTTAATAATATTTTTATTATTACTTTACAACATCTCTTTTTCAATCGGTTTGAGACGTGAGGTTGAAAAATCCGCATTTTGGTACTTCGTTATATTTATTGAAACAGTAAAAGACGTGAAAATGTTTTTGAATAAATTTAAAATGAACATTAAATTTTAACAGTCAAATATTATGGAGTAGGTTGTAAACATTACACGGGGAAATGTATTTTTTTTACTCGGAAAATGGTGATTCTTCCGTTTAGTTTTTTTGTTGCGTTATCAAGAAAAAATCTTTTTATCGTTTAAAAATACAATAATACTAAATGTTGTGTTCACCCTAATTGGTAAAACGATTATAAAGTTTATACTTTTCATTAAATGTTTTAATATTCAGTCTACAAAACGTTCGTGAAGTTTAAAGCTCAGAAGACTTCTTCCAATTAAAAACAATAAATGACGAAATTGACTCGTTAAATTTCTAGGAGCTGAGCACATTAATTCAAGTTAATTCAAGAAGAAAATAAGTGTACATAACGAAAACAAATTTAATGTTAAAATTCACAAAATAATTGGATAACGTTTCGTCTGTGTTCCTGGTTACTCAACTTAATAAATATTTTGGGAAGTCAAATTTAGTAAAATTAATAAATTAAGCAAAGACTGCGAAATGGCCCGAACATTTCTGTTGTTCCAGAACGAATTTGATAATTACGGTCGGCATAAGATTTGTTAAGCATTTTACAGCTCTTCGATATTTTACTTTCTTTCTTAAATAGTATTCTTATGTTCTTTGACCGATTGAATTATATTATATGAACACAACGCGGTGTTTGCAAGATATATTGTCGTGATAACAACACAATTATCTTTTGAAAAAACTCTTTCAGGCATTAATTCCCTGTCAATAACCTTTCAAACGGTTAACGCCCATTTAAAATTCCCCCGTGTAAAAAGAAATGTAGTAGTTTGGCGAGGTTCAGTTATGTAAGTAAACTTACAACAGTGTAAAGAAATTTTATTTAATAATAATATTTTATTTTTGTAATTATTCGTTATTTACGTGTAAGGGAGATTCTTCGGTGGAATTATTAAACAGTAATAAATGTCCGACGAATAATTAGACAGTTATTTTAAAAATGTTATCTTTAGTTAACAAATAAGCTCTCAACCATTACACTACAATATATTAATTCTTTCAATGTATTATATTTTAATCTATATATTTTAGATAAGGATCACTGATATTTATTTGACATATATCTTGTTATCTAATGCTACCCTGGGGATACTGTAAAGTCACAAAGCTGTCATCGTGACTGAATTACAATGTCAATAAAAAAGCTTGGATTAAAGATTGCTGAGGGATTAGATACGGTGCTTAAGTCGAAGAGAAGCTTTTTGCTAATAGACGTGGCACTTAATTTCTACCTCGAAAAGACAAATGGGTGAAGCCAAGAGTATATCAAACCCAGAACTGGTCTCAAATACAAGATCTTTTATAGAACTGCAGTAAATGAAAGAGTTTACTTGACGCAATGTGAAAAATAAAAGCTCCCTTAACATTAAGCGTAAGCCTGCATAAAAATACAAAAAGCTAAGATCTCTTTTAAATACAGCGAATAAAATTTTAGCCTGATTTTATTCAGTATTCACATTATTTTACAAAAACCATGATGTGGATATTCACAAGGTATGTATGTCCTTATATAAATACAATTAATAACGATATAAGGGTTTGAAAAAATAAAATAACGGTAAGTATTTGTCTCCCCGGTAGCGTAGTTGGTAGCGTGCGCGCCTAGCAATTCAAGGAATGCGAGTTCGATCCCCCATTTGTCGGATTTTAAAAACATCCAAAAAATGCAGGACTGGATGCCCATTGGGTTGAGCACTTGTATGACAAACAATTCTCGTGAAAAAATTGTCATGACGTCTTTACATTGCGGAGATCCATTTGCAACTTCTCTTTCAGAGTGAATATCTTCACACTGTGTAGAGCCATATGATCCACGTTGGAAGCGAACATGGTATAGAAAAAATAGAAGTATCACAGAGAGACTGGTTTCCATTTTAGACATACACTTTAAAGCTAGTAACTTCTATGACAGAAGCAAATGTAGTAAAAATATATTTGGTTCAGCCAGCTTTTGGAGCTAACTCTATACCACCAATCATCAATAATTATGGTGGCAGTGTTCCTATAGAACTTGATTTCGTGAAGAATACACACTTACATAAAGAGTTACGTCAAACATTATGCAGCTACTGTGTAAATGGCCGTGATATGTGCTACAGATGCCTCCAGAAAGCCTGAATTCCGATAATAACTTCTTTTGACTGGTAGGATTAGTGCGACTTAAAAGACCGACAAGTACTATTCACGGGGTGTATTTGGAAAAATTAAAAGATTACGGCATGACATGTGAAGATTTAAATTGACTAGTGGAATCCAGGAGGCACCAATGTTCCGCATACGGTGTGGGTTTTCTGGATGCTCATAAATGAAACAACAGAAAAATAGTCTTTTCAAACGAAATATTTACTCTAGTTATTCTCTGTATAATGTAAAAATAAAACATAAACGAATGTAATTTTTTAAGCCTTTTCACGGTACTGTTTTTAAAATAATTTAACAGGTCTTTTGAAAGTACGGAATACTTTTTATGCTTCTTGGTTTTTTAAGAAGAAACAGAATTTCATGCACGTTAGTTTTTTGTTGGTTTCTTTCGCCCTCATACTCGCGCAAACAAAGAATATTAATTTAAATACGCAAATATGTAAAATCGTAACCTTAAAATGCAGTAAAACAGAATAATAAATACTTCACTCTGAGTACATTAGTAATATAACTTTACTTTTTCCGAAAGAAATTCGCATCTTTAGGTAAATGTGGTTAATCATATTATAATATGCTTGTAGCAGTAATTTCCCAATCGTATTGGTGGCCGAAAAATATACTATCGTCAGTTAAAACAGTAAGAATATTGTTATCATACTACCCGTATCATGGTTACACTAATACCGTACCAGTGACTATTAATAACGAAGTCGATTTTAAATTGATTTGTTTTACTATGTTTCCTCCGAAAGGGAATCATATGGATTTATACCTACAGTGTGAAGACGTCAATTGCAGAAATGCACTTTATTTTATGTAATCACCGCAATGTAAAGATCTGTTTAGGTGGTTTTTATGTGGATTAGTTATCAGGTAATTCCTAAGCCCAATGGTTACCCAGTCATGAATCTTTGGATTTAAAAAATCTAAAATTTAGTAGATTAGGAATTGAACTCGCAATCTCCGGCTCCGAGGCGCATACGTATAACTTCCGGCTACCGGCATAACAAAATTAATCCATTAAAAGCTGTAAGCTTGAAATCATTTTTATCTATAAATACGTCTTAATTAAGGAAACTATTGAAATACACACTTCCTACTAAACAAAAAACAAGATTGATTTTCAATTTATATATAATTTCAATCATACTTTTATGGATTCTTGTATTGATTTCACTAACAGTTGCTATAGCGACATATTTTTAATGGTAGCCAATAATTGCTTTTTAGAATTTTTTTATTCATAAAATTATTTAATTTAAATATTATTATGTCTCCCCAGTAGCGTAGAGGTTAGCGTGCATGCCTATCAATCCGGGGAATGGGGTTTCTTAAAAATCCAAAATTCCAGGACTGGATACCCACTGGGTTGAGTTGTTGTCTGACAAACTATTCTCGTCAAAAATAATTTGCCAAGATGCGGAGATCCATATAATCTATTTTCGGAGTGGATATCTTTACATTGTGTAGATACATATAGTCCGCTTTGGGAGCGAACAGGGTCAAAAAATATTGTTTTAAGTATAGCTTATCAATACGCCTCGTATCCGGAGAATTCGGATTTGATTTTTATAGCTACAGGATTAAAAAAATTAAATATACCGGCTTGAATACCCATTAGGTTGAGAAATTTTCTGACAGCCAAATATCGTGAAAAATAATATGTCAAGTCATATTTCGAAGTTGCAAAGATCTATATACAGTGGTACCTTGAGATACGAGTCCCCTAACATAGAGTTATTTAAGATACGAGCCATCGAGCAAGCGAAGTTTTACTTTGAAATACGAGGAACGGCCGGCTGCACACGACCCACCAGTATGCTGCGCCTCGTGCGTCATGCATTATCCCACGCATCCCCCTAGTGTGCTTGTTTGCGCAGTGTGTCGAAACATCTTCGATAAGTTTTTCTATGGCTTAGTGCTTTTTGTGCATTTACATACTTTATCACATTTTTTTATAACCATGGGTCCAAAGAAAGTGAGTGGAAAGGTCAGTGCTCAGAAGAAGATGATGTCTATTGAACCAAAGCGTGAAATCATAGAAAAAATGATCAAGCTGTGCGAGTAGCTGACTTGGCAAAGCAGTATGAGCGTAGTATTTCAACGATATGTACTGTGCTTAAACAGGAGTCGATAAAGGGTAGCATTGTTAGAGCTGGAACGGATTAATGGCATTTCAATTGATTTCAATGGGGAACATTGCTTTGAGATACGAGAAAATTGACATAAGAGCAAGGTAACGGAACGAATTAAACTCGTATCTTGAGGCACCATTGCACTCCATTTCAGTGCAGTAATTTTCACATTGTGTAGATTTACATGCTCCATTTTAGAAGCGATCATGGTATAAATCTTTTTTAAATTATATTTATAACGTTGACCACTACACTTGTTTGGCATGAGTTAATTATTCAGCTAATTTAATGAACAGATTTTAATTTTATTTAGCTGGAATACGTGATAATTATTATAATATATATCATAACGCCTGGGGGTCGGTTGTGGACAATAATTCTTCTGGTCGACAGTGGATATTTTATTCGGAGAAATAATTCAAATATTATCATAATTCACACGGAAAATCTTTGGTACGTAATAAATTTAATGTTGACAGGATATCGAAAAGCAATAAATTATGTTTTAAAGGAATTCCGGACCAATTGAACCTTTACTTTAAAATAGAACCTTTATTTTATTTTTAATGAGCCTTGAATATTGGAGGTATTATAAATCTATTATTTCTGACACACTCGACAAACTTTGAATGAGAATTTGTTTAAATGTTTTACATGATACGTAAAATATTTGGTATCGTAGTGTGAACCATATAATTATTAATTTATAATTAAACCATGGGACGCTATATTTGTTCGCTAGTCTTGATTATTGCTAAAAATATTAATTTGAATATCATTTGTTGATGGTTTTTATTTTTACGTTTACAAGTTTGAGATTGACACATTCTTTTTAGATTCATCGTTTTTATCATAAATTGCGTTGATTAGATATCAACGCAGGTAGAAACAACGAAAAACGAAACATAAAATCGAGCGCATACCTACAATTTTATCTTCTTAATTATATTAAGTTTATGAGGGAAAGAGTGAGTAGGTTATATGGAGCGAGACAAAAATCTCCACACGTTTTTTAAAGGCATGATTTTTTTTACTCTAAACACGAATGCTATTTGTTTGTATTAATAAATATATTAAATAATTGTCCCAGATGCCAGATCTCCTAGGAAATGTTTATTTTATCGATCTTTGAGAATTTATTATCTAGCCTTTAAAGAGGATGATAAATTTGATAAAGAATATGTTAGTTTAAAGCATCCCTTTCAAAATATTAATGTTATAAAACATAAAGAGGGATAACGGACGCTAACATTATAGTATTTTATAGGATGTGACAAAAAGCAAACTATGAAAGTTTATTCCCCTTTCTGAGTACTTATCACAACTTCTTGTGATATGACCCACATTTTGTAACAAAAGGAAGGCATTTTCACATGAAAGCTCTCTACTTTAGTGTTTGCAACAAGTTTTGGAAGCATTGATTAAAAAAATAAATTAATAGACTGGACACTTGCTGTTGCCTCCACCACACACCAGCAATGCAGACGTACACCTTGGCGTAAAAAAAATGAGACGTTTTTTAAGGTGCCAGAAGTGTTACAGAAGTGGCTTTTCAAGATCTTGATTGGCATGTTATAGAGTATGCGTGATTCCTATTGTAACTAATTATACCCTGTCAGTATCTTACCTTCTTTCTTGCTGTAAGATTTCGCATTTTTTTTTAAACTAGAAAATTATCAGGTCACAGTGGTCAACCGGTCCGGCAAATGGTCGAACTGAGTTAAGAAGCTTTCCCTTTCAACCAACGTACGGGGAAACTGTCAGATGATTTGTATCCTGCATTTCACCACATAAGCTAGTAGGCGATTCTATAAGACCAAGCTGACAATAATTCTGCAAATCATCACAACCCTTCTTATTAACTTACTATATGCAGCGTCGAGCTGCAAAGAGCACCCTGGAGTCATGGCCAACGGTAAAGGTAATTTTTAGCATCCGAAATTAAGTTAATTTATCAAACTTATTTCGAACACTAAGCGTTACTATTGGTCTTAAATCTAGAGTGCTTTTTGCAACTCAGCACCTCATATATTAGATAAAACACCACAGGAAAGCTTGAACAAAGCTTGCCAGATCTAGAACAAAGGAACGCAATTGATCGGCATCAAAGCATTTGAGGCGCCGCATGGTTTATATGTGCTTCAGGCAAAAAACATATGTGATGGAAGAAAAGATAGATTTTTAAATGTTTATTGCCGTTGATATGAGATGCTATCATATCAACGCATATTTATTGAACTGTGTATTTACCGTATGGCTTTTTATCAGTTTTTATTGACAGAAATTAATAAAAACTATTGTAAATATTTAGCCATCAACATTCCCTAAAAGTCTTATTGCAATCGAGTTTTAAATTTTATTATAAACAACAACCAATAACAGCATAAAAAAACAATGAATTCTAAAAAAAAACTTTCGGAAAATATACCCATTATGACTTGATTATGACTTTAATAACCCCAGAAAAATCATGAAAAATTTATTTTAATAAAATGTATACTTTTTAAATATCTTGTTTCCTTGAAAGTGGTGCATATGAATTTGCATAGTGTGAAGATATCCACTCCAAAAGTGGAGTATAAGGATATCCGCAATATGACGACAGATTATTTCTCACGAGATTTTTTTCTCAGATAGTTAGTTAATCAACTTAATAGACATCAAAAGCCCTGATTTTTTTGAATTTTAAAATCTAACCGATGTGGGAATCGAAGCGCTATTAACCTTTATACTATCAGGGAAAGAACAAAATATAGCTTCTCTAAAATAGTATAGTAGTATTCACGTTTAGGATTTTTTCAGTAATTTCAGGCATTGAAAGTAATGCATGGTCTCAACGTGTGAAATGAAAAATTAAAAATTCACTGAAAATTATAAAATTTTAAATTTATTTTTTTGCTTTTATCGGGATACTCGTAGTGTAGTTTTTTTGTGAAATCATTTGAAAAAGTTTCGTGGTATATTTTATCAATCTTTTCAACGTATTTAGAACAATGTCTGCAATGAAATTCGCTACACAAAGGAGTGCAAATTTAATCGTTTCCCACATTTTTTCATCTCAGAGGTTACTTTTAAAAACGTACATATTTTTACGAAAAAATGTACCTAACTCAGTTCTATTGTACTTTTGAACTTTATAGTAAGTCGCTAAATTAAAAAGGGAAATATAAACCGATTCATTTGAAAATTTTGGTCCGAGTTCTTAATAATTATTTAGCCAGTTATATTAAATCAAGCTATTACTATCTTGAAGCTACACATGGTCAGAAAGCTATGATAGTAAATAAAGCTGCAAAGTAAATTGAAAAAAATCTTTAGTATAACTAAGCATATAGATTGACAACGTAACAATTACATTTCTAACCGATACAGAAATACATTATTGAGTCCATTCTGTATCTGATTTAATAGTATTCAAAAACAATACGTAAAATTAAGTGTAATTATAAATTATATAAAAATACATAAACTTTGTAATATTATTGTATTAATACTGTAATAGTACAATCCTTACGTGTGCCTTAAGTCATGGATTTAATTTCCGCAGAAAAATACAATGAGCAATGGATTAAGTTATTGCTTAGTAGCCAATTATCATAAAATGCTCTATTAGTGTTTTTTTCTTTTTAAAATAATCCAACTGCAATGACGAATATATTAGAATACGTGCTACCAAGTCGAAAGTTTCGGGTTCAAATTCCGTAGCTGGTAAATTTAAAATGTCGCAAAGATGCAACACGGATGCCAAATAGATTTAGCATCTCTTTGATAGATAAAAAGTTTCAAATCATGTTTTAAAATTGCGGAGATCTATATACTTATTTATGGAGTGAACGAGATGAATATGCTTCACCTTCGGATCGGATATGGATTTAAAAAATAGTTTTTTTTTAAATAGTGGTGCAATTAAAAATGTTTAAAATAGTATTAGTTGAATTTGTTACTAGAACAGTTACATGAAACGACGTCTATTTTATTCGTTTTATCTCCGGGTTTCTTGTAAAAATGACTCGGAACAGTGTGATTTTCATCATTTTCAATAAAAACCAAGAAAAGTCTTTGTGTTTAAATAATGTCGAACTTAAAATGTGAATTTTCACGTCGAGTTTTTCAGTCCTTTTGTGTTATTTGTAATCAACGTCTCTCTGTGAATGTTCGAATTATAAATTCTTTTCTGATCTGATTGCGTCGGCCCTGTAGGACTTATTTGGCGTTTTTTCATTTCTGACGACTTTTATTTTTCTATTGTCTTCATAGAACTACTAGGCTTCTTAGATAAAAAAACATTTTTTTAACACACTGGATATTTGAATCTTTAAAGCAAGAAAATTCAATTCAGTTTGAAAGGTAGCTTAAGATCTGTCTGTCGATAATTTTTTTAATCCATCTAAGAGTTAAAACCACACAATTTTTACACGGTTTTTCATGTAATTTGGAACCACTGCAAATCACTTGTATTATGGCAATATCCGTGTTTTTTAATCAATACATTATTGTTTCTACGAGTATATTTTGACCTACAATATTTTTTAATGCCTCCTCATAGTCCTGGAAAACACAACAGAATGTAAATAATGTTACTTTAACCAAATTATTTTATAAGTCATATTCCATGTTATGATAAATCCATTTATTGTCGCTGGGAATGGGAATATGCGGTAATTTTGATGTGCTTATTTTGATATTATTATTTAATTTAAAAATATGACTTTAATCTCAGATTATTGAAGCATATACTTGTAACTGATTATAATAATAATCAAATCAACCAATTAAATGAGATTAAAAAAATATTCAAAGCAGTGTAGAAATATTACACAGAATTCTATTTAATTTATAAGTGGGGTTAGAATTATATTAAAATAATTACAGAATAACATAAGTAAATGTGGCGTTTGATAGGAAACTTTTTTAATGTGTTTCTAAAAAATAAATTTCAACACAAGTAAAGGATAAATTGATAGAAAAAAACAGACAAATATATCGAAAGATTTTAATGAATAATATGTTTATAGTTACTTTAATAAAATATAATTGTGAAAAAAATTTCGAACTTAAATTTAAAGAAAGTGTTACGCAAAATCTCACTAGAGATGTTTAATCTGTTTATTAAACTTTTATTTTAAGTTAAAATGCTATATTTCAGTTATAAAATAGAACCGTTTATTTCACTAATTGCTTTGATTGATCTCAAATAATGACATAACATAAAACGTATACAGTACTATAAACGGTCTGTTGTTAAGCTATTGCGAAACAAATTAAGCACTTTGTTATTATAGACTTCAGTGATCGTGTGTATAGTCATTAACGGCAGAGATCTCAAACAAGGGGTGCGTAAAGCATCCCTTAAAACTGATAAAAAAATCGTTATTTTTTGTCATTTTTTTAAGATACAAATTTAACAACTTACAAATGAAATTAATTGAGATCTAACGTGACTGTCGTGACATTAAAGCAAGTGGAAAATGGCATTTAAAATGTTAAAATTACTTACTTGACAAATGAATTTATTAGTTTAGAATTAGTTTTTCGTTACACATGTACTGAACATTTGTATAAGATGACGTATGAGTACGAAAAACTACTTTTTTAATGAAAAATATAAAAAAGCCAGAAAGGTCTAAGATCATCGTGGTACAACCTCTAAAAAAGCTCAGGTCGCTCTACAAATTTCGTCAATTTGTTTGGTGGAAAACTGTCACGTAAATAAGAATATAGTAAACACTAAAAAATGTGTTGCTGTCAAGGTTTGTACATTTTATATTTTTTTATTTATGTAAATAAAAAACGTAAAGTGAAATTTTTAAAAACTATTATTTTAACAAAACATTTATTATTATGTAAAACATACATAATTTATCTTAAAAAGATAATGATGGGTCGAGCAATTGTCTCGTAATTAATTCTCGTAAAAAGATTATCTGCCAAAGCATGTTTTCGTACTGTAGTCCAATTATATCATTCACAATGGGAAATCAATTTGGGAATGGGTGTGGTAAAAAAAAAGCTTTAAGTCAGAGTAGAAAACATATTACAAAAACCTTATTTTTATATAAGATTTTTTTTATGAAATTCGACTTTTGTTGTAACAATAAATGCCTGTATTTATTTTGTGGTATAAAATAAATCATTGAAAGAATAAATTGCATTTATTCTCTCCGAATCTCATTCTACCCCATATACAAATATTTACAAGATTTTTCATTGGGTTTTAACGTATAAATATGGATATTTAAATGCAGCCGGAGTATAATGGATAGAGAGCATCATGCGAGAGTATATATATATATTACATTTAAATAATGCAAATTTGTAAAGGATATGCTCTGTGCTTTACTCATATGTTTGTGTAGTGTGCTTTAATTTCTTCAGGTAATTTAATTACGAATTACACCTGATATATTAAAGCCATCGAAGTGAATGCGGTTCGTGTTCTAGGAAAATTCATACCAAGTGAATTTGAATGTATTATGGAAAAGATGAACTGAAATTAAATAAAAAGTAAAATTATTTTAGAAAACTTAATGAAAAATTATTTTACTTTTTATGGAGAGAAATCATGAATATATTTATTGCTCAAGCTACGGGTAATGGATTGTAGATTAATGTATTTTTAATACCACGTACGTTCCAAAAATGAAATATACGGATCTACATAGTGTGAAGATATCCACTCCAAAATTATAGTATACGAATATCCGCAATGGTAAGACATGTCAATTCGGAAATTTTTTACGATAATTATGGGTCAAACAATTGATCAACTTTATAGGCCTCCAGTTTTGCATTTTTGGATTGTTTAAATTTGACAGATGTGGCAATCAAGCCCGCATTATCCACGCTATCAGGAAGACGAATGTTAAATAATTATGATAATTTAAGCTGTAGACAAAATTTACAAAAATAATTATTAATTAAAATTTTTTTGTCGCCTTGGAAGATAATTTGGTAAGCGCACACGTGCATTGATAATGGTTGGGAATATTTTCTTTTTATGTGAAGGAAAAATACTAGTAAAGATAATCTGTCAAGATAAGCCTTGATGTTGTGAAGATCTCTATATACTCTAAATTCTAACAGAATGAGGTTAAAAAATAAAAAAAATATAAGAATAATTTCTATCAAGTTCCATATCTTTTTCATTTACATATTATATTAATACAAGGAAGAACCAATACAGATAAACAAACACAGTTTTTCAATTTGGTGACATAATTTTATCAAATAAAAAAAATAATCGAGATGTTATAAGATTATTGATAAGAGTTGATATTTTTCTTCATGAAAAACGCCCGAGAATGTTTCTGTAAAATTATAGATTAATATCTCAGAAAAAATAAAACAATAATGAAATATTTATTTTTTTCGGTGCTAAAATGTTATGCAGCGCTGTCTTACAGCAAACAAACAATAAATACTACACGACATGATGTGGTATTCGATCCGATAACTATTAGGGTGTTTGATGATCGTGTTATTGGAAAAGTGAGAATAATGAGTACGTTTTACAACAGCAAAGCTCGAAAACATGTTTATTTCTACGTTTTCCTAAGCCAGATATTATCGATGGGTATTTTTGATTCATGAAAAATAATTAAGCCAGTGAATTATTTTTTATTGGGAAATACCAACGCTTAAACCACACACAAATGTTTTAAATAAAATATTCCTAAATTAAATGTTAAATATATCCGTTAAAACTAGAATATATTAAATCAGACATTATTTGTATAGTTTTTATTTGCACCAATATAACCAATAAAAACAAATGTATTTAAAGACCAATATGATGAATATCTAAATAAATTATTTCAATTTATCTTCAGCTAGCGAGTGATAGATTAACGTGAACTGCGATAGCTTCAGATTCTTCGGATGGTATGGTAGTACTCAAAAGGAGTCAGATATTTAGCGCAGTGTAATATATTTCAATTGACATTTACGACATGTATAACATTATTTATAAAAAATATCTTAGTTTAAGCATACTAAATATATTGAATAATGAATTTTCGGGAATTTATGAAATAATATCACTTTAACAAAACGATGACTTAAAGTATAAATTTGGTCCCATTTAGGCCGAATATAAATGACTTAACAATACCATTTTTGCACCATGATATATGCATGTGTGGCATTAATTTGACAATTCAAAGTTATTAAAATATATAGAAAAAGGTTCCCAAGAAAATCTGATAACTTCATTCGGATCTGAGACCTACAGTCAAAAAATATATAATCCTATTTTTTTGTATTCAGATCTATCAAACGTATGGCATTTTAAGCACCTTTACGAATTAGCCATACATAATGGTTTTTTATATCGAAATAATCGCAAAAAAAAATTCAAATTAATCAGTTTTTACACTCTCCTGAATTTTATTTCTATAATGGATTTTTTTTCAATTTGCACTTTAATCCATCGATAAATATTATTGCCCAGGAAAAGTAAATTGAAGTTTGACGACATAGTTCAAAACCATGATAAAAAGCATGATAGAAAATTTTTGCCGGAAAATGCATTTTCATATACATCCCTATATATGAATTAATTCTGAAACTTTTCCATCATATGGCCTCATAGTAATTGCCTCTGAAAATTATTGCTAGAAGTGTCTAGAGCAACTGCATTTTTTTTCAGTCTGTATATTTGTCCTATGATAACTATTATCACATTCAAGCGTTCATAAAAACGATGATTGGTCGTAATTTGAAGTAAATAGTCATATAAAATTATATAAATTATTAATTACAAAGCGCGATTTGAAAAGCTAAACTGAAAACAGAATACACGTCATGCTTGGCAGAAATACTGCGTAATTTTTTTATGGCATTGCAACAATAGAATATATCTTTTTTTATCATCATTGAATGTTTTTTTTTTATATATATACTGAAACACAATTAAAACTCTGAAACATTTAGTCAAAGTCAGTATTATAATATATTCAAAAAGTGACCTATTGAGAATCTTCGAAGTTGCTAAGTAGAAGAAAAATATATAATAGAATAATCATTTTTTTCAAAGGTTGTATGTTAATTGTTTTCATGCAAATTAAACAAAGTATTCAATAGAGAATTTATGTATATTAAAAAAAGACTTTAGTCATTTTATATTATTAATAGAAATATTTACTT
>JAGVSQ010001737.1:0-27619 GCA_022683975.1 Rhyacophila evoluta | reverse complement strand
GATGGGGATTCGAACCCGCATTCCCCGGATCGTTAGGCGCGCACGCTACCAACAATTTTTTTTTTTTTGTAAACGTATTACTGTAAAAAATATAAACAGTTTTTAAGTTTGAAATTTAAGAAGAAATTTAATTTTAAGAAAAGTAAAGGTTAAGACAAAGATTGTCAATCTTTTCAAGAGATAAAGTGATAAAGTTCAAGATAAAGAGATTAAGCGGCAAAGTTAGTTGATAAAGTTTACAAAGTATACAAAATACGTGACATATAAACAATTTTATGGATAATAAATTGCCAAGTAATATACACATTTAGTTTTATTAACTTAACCGATAATATTTTTTTTACCAAAAAATCTTTGTTTTTCATGAAAAATATTAATTTTACCCAAAGTTTTTCTAATTATTGACTATAATATTTTTTAAGATGTCAAAAGTTTATGTGCCAGCAATATTTTATAAACAATGAATCTTAAAGTAAACCATTTTTTGATAATCGAATTAATAATTAAAATTAAAATTGCATAATATATTTATGGTTTTATTATTTTTTTATCACTTAATATATATGAGTCAATGTTATAATAAAGAAATTATATATTAAATTCTTAATTATTTAAAATCAATTTCCACCAAGGACCATCAGTCGAAAATATTAATTAATTAAATATTATGTTAAGATTTAAAACTTAAGCATCTTTCAAGGACACAAAAGCCCAAAATGCATTGAAATTATCTAAAAAATGTTTTTTTTTATATATAACCGCTTAGAGTGTGTAAATTTGTACAAAACATATTTTTACGTCTTAATGTTCACTTACCAGTATAGATATATTGTTTACACACGAAAAATTTATAATTGTAGTCTTAAATGATTTTCATTGAACAGATGTCAAATATAAAATTTTTAACAATCGGGAAATATTTTATCATTGAACATAGTTTATTAAAATAAGCATGGAGAAAATTAAAAGGTAGAGTCCAGTCTTGCGATCATACGAATATAAATTATAATTTGTAGAGTTTGTTTAACATTTAAAAACAATATTTTGATTGCAACTGTTTTTGTGCAAGTCGATTGCGAAGACATTCATATTATATAATGTTAAAAACTTTAGCTTATTTGTGAACTAATGTACTCTTTATAGTCTGCAAACTTAACGCGTATTTCACTTAAACACTAGCGTATTTAAATTTGACCTAGTTTGTGAATATTTGATGCGAGTATACTTTGTTGATATTATACAAAGAACTTCCGAAGTAAGGATATTAATGATGTTATTCTCGCTTTGCATGAAATTATTCTCTTTTCAATAGTTATGATAAATTATATATACTTATTATTATCTCTATACATATATTATTTTAATAATCAACTATTATAATAGTTTCTCGAAAAATGGACAAAGAGTTTTTCTAAATTTATGTAAGTAATCTTTCTTTTCTGTAAAGCTGACAGAAATGAGAAATAAGATTTATTTGTAATTTATGTATAGTCGTACAATAATATATGAGCCATACTCTTCTTTATGTGTGTATTATTTTATTATCAGTTTTATCAATCAGTCTTGATCAAAGAAAATATCGATAAGTATGTTTTTAGAATTGAAATAATTACATTACGAGATAAATGCCGATCGGATATTTGAAATATATATGGCAGTAGACAGTAAAGATATGTAACACTAGAATATAAAAAAATATCGAAGAAATATTATATTGCTTTTATCTTAACAAGGATACCCATGGCTTATATTTTATCCAATAAAAATATCTTAGTATACCGTCAGGCTGTCAAGTATATTGAAACAAGCAGGCAACTTCAATTTTAACTAAATTTCAAAAAAGTAAATTTTATATGATATTAATTTATTATTTTAGAATGATTATTGAGCTTTTAAAATTACTATGTTTTGAGCAATTCTACTAAAAGATTTAAAAGCTTTTGAACATCTTATTATTAACCGTATATAATACATTTTGTATAATCAATTTTACACAAAAGCTTTGTCTAGTAGTTTAATCTATTTGTTTAAACAGTAATGATATCTTATACAGGAAAATAATATAAATATTGTTTGTATAATATAAGTATTTTACAAGATTTCTTAGAACAATCGTAATCTTTTAAGTTTGTGCTCAACCTAACAAATCTTGTTTTTTCTTTGTTAATACATATGTGTAACCAATTATTTCCGTATTCATAATGTTAAATAGATGAATGTATTGTATTTTTTTAGATCGAATATATCCAATAAAATAACAAATTAATTCACCGTACTAAGTATTACTGGAGGTTCATTAAAATAACTTTTGAACGCACGAATAAGTCGCGTGTTGGACTTTATGTGAAATAAAATGCTATCGATGTTACCGCAGTTAATATAATTATGTATTAAGCTTAGCCCGATCGCGGATTTTATTCGTGCCTAATTCACTATTCGCAGCGAACCGCGGATGCGAGCCTCCTACATAATCCGGTCGTGATTAAATCGACTAACTTTGCAAACAATAATATAATTACAATCCTAAAAAGACGCACGCGGGTATATAGGGTGGGACACACACGTAAGGGGTTAATAGGAGTAGGGGCATAAATTACAGCCGTCGACCCTTTTTCATATCAAAATCTGTTGCCCTTCCGAATTCCCGGGCATACCACGCGGGAAAACATACCGACGTCCTTCTGATAGACGCTTATTTATTTTCCAATAATGGATCGTGAAGTATTTGGACCTCCTCGATTTTGCCACCCTTTTCCCGATTCGTTGTCGTATATATCGTTATCAAGGGATTCTTCTCCGGATTATTAAAGATAAGAAAAATCTATAGTGTATTTCGTAAGAGAAGATAACAGCAAATTATAAGTTAGTGGTTGTTTGTTGCGCTAGAGTTCGTTTCACGAAGCAGTGCCAGTGGTTTAGAATACAAATAATATATTAATATCAAATATTTATTTACTTATAAATAACTTTAGATATTCATTTTGAATTTTATCAAACTATTTTTTTCATCCGAATAAAAAGTAATTTAATTGTGACTTGACATGTTTTTTTTATACCATGTTTGCTCGCAACATGGGATTTATGGATCTACACAGTATGAAGATATTCACTCCGAAAGAGAAGTATATGGATCTCCGCAATGTGAACACGTCTTGACAGATTATTTTTCACGAGAATTTTTTATCAAACAATTACTCAATCCAATGAGTATTCAGTCCTGCATTTTTCGGATTTTTAAAATCTGATAGATGGGGAATCGAGCCCGCATTTCTGAATCGCTAGGCACGCACGTTACCAACTACGCTACCGGGGAAACATATACTGCTATTTCAATGTGATACTTTCGTGTGAATAATCGTTTTTTTTACCGACTTCCAACGTGAAGATTTTGGAAATAAATTAATAAGTATATGATTTTACTTATACATATATCCTTACGAACTTTAAATAAAAACAGCAAATCAATTTTTTAAATCACGGTAGTACAGTGGATGAGTAAAGAATTTATTTCGTTTTGGCGAGTCATTAAATATAGAAGCAACCTGTATCTGTCATTGTAGGTAACGATCGAATACATATGTAAAAAAATCTGTGCTACAATTTAGAAGTCTTCTAAATGTATTTTTCAATGCCTACAAATATTATATAAATAACTAAGTTTTTTATAGTTTGACTGTTTCATTCCAATTAAATATCAATATACTAACTTTTCAACTTGTTTTAGACTAATTGAAAATGTGTATAGACCTATTTAATAAAATAAATTTACGATTAATTAGTTCAATATACAGTCGATTACAGAATTAAATAAATAAATAATTTACTAAAATGAAGATATTATTACGACAAAACGCCTGGACGAACTGTTATAGCAATAGTTCAGCTGTGTCCAGGAAACAGTCCACCAATATACTGGTCGGAGGGAGGTTTATTCTCCCTGAGGGCTGTGTATATATTCTGGAGTGAGTATTTTGCAACTCTGTTTTGCAGTGGACAACACCGGAGTGTAATATTATTGTCGTTGGGGGATGTTATTTTTGAGATATTGCGTTAAATTGTGTACACCGTTATGTATTTACGCCAAGGGGTCACGTTTTCCGCTTATTTCCACTTTGTTGAATAGTTATGAGACCACAGGTGAGTCTTTTTTGTTTGCTGGTGATATACAGCTACAGGGTAATAAATTTGACAATTATTTTACAATAAATTTCGTGGCCGCTTGAATGTGGTTTGAAATATTTTGTTGGTTGTTTTTGGAATGTAACTGTAATAGTCCTCGTAAGAAAATACTTTCCCGTACTTGAATAAGTTTTAATTTTAAACAACATACAATAAAAATAATTCGATGTATTTATATCATATATTTAAACAGAAATTCGTAGATAACAAAATGTTATGAATAGCAAATAATTTATAGATTGAATATTTCTAATATTATATGTGTATGAGATATAAGCAAATGAATAATGTAAAATGTAAATAAATATGATTTTAATTTCACTATCGTAACCTTATCGATTTAAATTTAATTAAAATCGAATATTAAAAAGGATACCAACATCTAGATAGGTCTTGCTTGCGATGTAGCTTAATGTCCGTTATGAAATACCGTATTCAGAATTTGAGAAATATCTTTTGTGTGATATTAATTGATAATCAGTGATTTATTATTAATTTATGACGATGTTTTTTTTGCGTGTGTAGTATAAATGAATTAATTTTATTCGTTTATTTTTTCTAGAACTGCCAGAGTCTGCACCAGTGATAACATCTGAAAAGATGAGAGTTTCTGTAGGAGATACTCTTCGAGCGAGGTGTATTGCTCCACCTGCTCATCCACCAGCTAATCTCACCTGGATTCTTAACAATGTTCCCGTGAGTATTTAAAATGTTGTATAACTTATAATATGAACTTTTTAATGTTATTTTCAAAAGCTATGTATGTATGTGGCACAAGTTGTGGATCTCATACGAGAACAATTAGTATTAATTTCCTAATCTTAATAAATTACTAAATCATATTAATAAAACAAAGAAGTTTATATTATATAAACGAACATTAATAAAAGCACAGGGACGGGACACTCAGAAAAAGTCCCAAAATAAAAGGTTAGATCTATTAATAATACAGACCTATTAGGGTTTCTAGAAGACCTTATCATTTGTAGTCACTAGAAGTCTTACGTAAAAGTTCTTCCATCTTTGCTCAAGGCAACAATCCATTAAAAACTCATAACATATTCTGGCAATAAATACGATTCTTAACAAAATACTTAACTTAACCAACTAATACCGTTTATCGGATTGATAAAAGAGTATTTGAGAAAAAAAAACTTTAACATTCGCCTTATTGTCCATTTAACTACAACAATAACTCCCAAGCGTCCGTTAAAAAAATGTGTTAAATTCAAATTATGAAGTTTTTTATATGGATTATTGCAATTGTATATAAAAATCATTTTAGCAAGTATTGAAAGTCAAATAATATAAAATAGGTGCAAAATATTAAAAAAAGGAAAAGAAAAAGAGTCGACATGCCTAAGCGGTCATCCTTTACTAATTGATCTAAACGCTTTCAGTACTCCGTCTCTTATCCTTTAAGTTGTTATGACGTCATTCATATGAGTGATGGAAGCTACCCCTATATACCACCACACACCAACGTAATTTGATACACAAATATGAAATAATTATTTCTGTTGACATCATTAAACTCATAAAGGCTTTTATGATAAGTGTATAAAGTAAAAAGACCTTAGAATCGGTATATTTGCAGAAATAAAATTAAATATAGCTACTGGTCACTCACTACCGAGAAATTTGTGATATTTCCTTCATATGTATATATTCTACTTTTGAATTTGTTGTGATGGCAACGGTAATTAGCACGCTTTATGGTTATTCTACAAAAATCAAAGTTAACTATGATATCACAAAGTTTTTAAGTTCAGTCGATTAGGAATTACAGATATTTTTATTATACACTGTAGACTTGGGAAATAAAATTGAACAAAGTTTCACTGTTTTTATCTGATTTTAAATCACATATATTTGAAAGAAATCAAACAATATATATACATATATACATGATTGTTGACACTACGAATGTAAAAAGTATTTAAAAAATAATGGGAGTTGTGTGTTTTGGGCATACTATACAAAAAAAAAAGATTATTTTTTAATAAAAATTAATTGGAATATATTTACAAAGGATAACACTAATGAGTTTAGCCATTATGTTGTAAGTTCAAGAGTAAAACACAATATGTTTTGGCAATTGAAAGATTTATGCTGTTGGTTTGCTGACCTGCTTTTAGGCTGATTAATACCATCAAGATATAGGATTAATTACAATTATTATTATTGGCATTATTATACAACGCGCGTAAGGTCATGTGATCATTAAGTATTCTACGTTGTGCTTTGGTATGGGTTATATAAGACATATAAAGAAAGTGGAGTTATAATATTTGAACATAATAAAATATTATATTGTTTTTATTTGATATTTCGGTTATAAAGGTGATTGATTTTAAATCTTATTGAAAAAATTTCATGGGGATCTATAGAATAATTTTCAATAGATTATTACTATCAGATTTATTAGTAAATTAAATATATTGACAATCAAAAACGTCAATTAATTAATCGGTTGATATTTCTCGAATATTGAAAAAGACATTAAGTTAAAACATTCAAAAGTCCTGTAGGTTGAAAAATTGATTCCTTAAAATTTCAATATAATTGACACGTATGAGTGTACTAAAATAAATTTCTTAAATAACTGCATCATATATTATGTAGCATACAAATGTTAAGTACACTTCTTAAAATATTAATGTATTGAAATAAATAAACTAATTTTATGTAAAAATATTATTTAAAAAATCAACTTCGTGGTCGTAAAATGTGTTAAATGTACAATATTTTAACAACTCTTACTACCTGGTTGTGGATAGTGAGTGACTAGCATTTAAATTTAATTTTATTTGTATAAATATACCGATTGTAAAGTCTTCATAATTTATGTATTTTTATAAATACTCACATGATTTCAATGGTAATTAAAAAATGAAAAATATTGATCAATATCAACTAAAAAATTATTTCGTGTTAAATCTAGACCGGCATTACGTGTGTATCAAGTGACATTGGTAGGTTGTTTGTAATAGCAGCATCTTTCAGTCATTCGAATGATGTTATTAGTTCTATGAGGGGAAGATAAGGAGTGTTCGTAGAGGCTAGATACATTGATCAGTCCGTAAAAGATATCTGTCTGGACATGTTGTCTTTTTTGACTTTGTATTTGTTGCACTTATTTAATATTGTTCGATTTTCAATATGTAATAAAATGATTTTTATACCCAATTGTGATAATTCATCTGGCAGATTTTGCAAAATTTAATTTTAAAACGTATATTTTTATTGGATACTCGGGAGCCAGCAACGCAACATTTAGGACAGTGAAGCAAAGTTAATAAGTCTATCGATTTAAAAGATGCTTTTTGAATATTATAGAAAACGCTTTTCAATTCAATAAATAATTAGAAATATACATACTATGTTGGGCTAGCTTTCGATATAAACGACTATTTTATGATTTTTTCATCTAACATTGTTCATGAAACGTACGCAAACAGTGTTCAATTTTGAAAAATAAACGTCTACTTATTATAAAAAAACACAAGCCGTAATATATCTTTATGAAGAGATCTCTTTGTCTTAAAAAAGAAAAAAATTAAAAGGCGTTTTATAATTTATTACAGATATTCTATTTTTTTAAAGTCTGGTAGTTTGTTCATTGTTTTTATACGTTGTTATTATTATTATTAAAGGAATATTAGCAACTGTCAATCTGCTCTGCTATTTTTTTTATTTAATAGTCTGCTACAATACCGATGGCTCATGTATTGTAAATTACAGTATAATGTAAGATAACACTTTAGGGAAATAATATTCAATCATTTGTCTGAGTATTATTTATGATCGATGAAGTTGATTGGCTTTATGGATATTATGTGAGCTTTCACGTTATCTCATGATTAGATATTGACAAATATTTCGTGGAATATAATACACTAAGTACAATACAGAGATACACGTATTCTATGACTATATTATTTGCTTCAGATGAGTGATTAGGTTTAACACTGATTACATTTAGACCGTGTATCAGATAATAATTGACATTCATCGTTGTTGATGAATTTAAATGTAAAGTGCATGTACCTTCAATATTCGAGAAATCTAAGTGAAAAAGGTAGTCGTATGCTAATAAAACAGAAAATAAAATGATGAAAGCTGACCATAATTCGACAGCGTACAGAAATCGGTTCTCAAACAAATGGCATCCTTATAAATTGTTACTATTGTGGTAAGAATTTTGAAATATTACATTTATGTGTTGCATCAATGCTATTGTTTTAAAATAAGCACCCGTATATCTGTACCAGCCCAATATGAGAAGATAAATCTTTTTTTTATCCAAACCAGGTATAAAATAAGATGAATATTTTGCTTTGACAATTTTCGAATAAATACATATGTGAAAACATGATGATATTAAATTGTATAAGTTATAATTATGGTGTAGATATAAATCTATTGAAGCACTGTCATGAATTTTGTTTTCATATAGAATTATCTGCATATTCTGGTTGGTTCAAACATATGCATACAAAATTAAATAAATTTAGCATAAGTAGGTAATAGTAAAATTTTCAAGGTATAAAGAAAAATGGTAAATATCCATTGCTATGATTATTCACAGTTGGCCAGTTTGCCGGTTTTATAAGCGTGACGTGCACGTTCATGAATGGTGGGTCAAAAGTTTTCATCGGCGATATTAAATTTTTTTTTGAAAGTAACCGATAAAAAAGCTCCCTCAAAGTTTGCTATCGAACTAATATATTCAAATTTTAAAGTGGCTTCAAGAATATTCACTCAATTACTTACTTTTCTAGGATTATTTAACAAATAAACACGATGTGCCATTTATATGTACTATTAATATATAATATATATGAATATGAAAGTAGTTTATTTAATCTAGAGCGCATTTTTTTTTGTCTGGCATCGGAGGTTGCTAGTTTAAATCAAGTGGTCGAATAAAAACTTTAAATTAAAACGCAGAACTAATAGCTAAAAAGTTGGAAGATTATCTAATAACTCACAAATAACTGTCTGTCAAAATAAAAAGTCACGTATTATATATTCCATATTCCGAGCAGACATCATTAAAAACGTATTTAAGTTATGATAGTTATAATGTAAATCATAAAAAATCATTCGTTAAATATCGCCAACTCTTGGTGATGGATAGAGCTGATTATTTAGGATATGTAATTCTTAATTAGACGTACGATTTATCCTGCAATGTAATAATATTAGATTAAGAGGCAATGAAACGTCATTTAAATATTCCAGTTAATAGCGTACGGACCTTTATAGGGTGGAGGAATGTTAGAAGATTTCTCACGAAAATAGATTGTAATTAATGTGCTAAACCTTCCCGCTTCATGTCTGTTTTGATACAATGACGGTATTTTAAACTGTTAGAACTGCTAATTCAAACTACGTCTATCTGTTGTTATGCCTAGTATTATAAAATGTATGCATAGCTACTGCACCCCCAAAACATTGAGGTCATTTTTTTATTTTCTTCAAAGTCTGGGAATGTAATATAAGAAAATTTAAAATTTATAAATGAATATGTACCTAATCTAACAGAGTGCTTCACTTTCCAATTACATTTTTTATGTCGAAAAAATGGGGTAAGTTCATGTCACGCGTTCTGGAATTCATCTTTCAGAGCGGTGTTTAATAGATATCGAAGAGAATTTTCGCGCAGTGAAAAACGTCAAATGTCACTGCCACGTTGCCGACAGCTATCCCATTCCGAGCAATTTCTTTCTTCCCTAAATCAGGGCTGTATTTGACATCGGTAGAGCAAGAAAAATACGCATCATCATTAAACATGTCCCATTACAAATCGACATGTATATTTACATCTTTCTTCATCTTGAGTTGACAATCCTCCTGGTTTTCGTCTTCAAAATTTTTCTCCCGCAGAATATATTTTTCAGCAAATTTGAATTCGTTCATATGGGTATAAAAGATGTTTATTAATAAACACTGATTGCTCTTTTAAGTCTCGTACTGCTAAATCAACATAAACAGTTTTATATCAAGACGAGATTATTCTATTAATTCTTTAGCTAACGATTTATTTTGTAGTTATAGTTAAAAGAGTCTCACCATTGCTTCAAATGTGTGTCACAAACATAACCTAAATTTTTTAAGATGATAAAGCTTATGTATTTGGATTATTGAATGACATTAAAATGATAGGAAATTAAAAAAAATCTATAATTAATGTTTAAAGTACGAAAAATAAGCGTTTAATTTTACAGTTGAACGTGTATAAAACATAACTGAAAAAAACCACATATTATGCAGCAGACAAATATTCTAATCTAATATGGATGTTTATGGAATCGTTGCTGCATATTGGAGTGTAAAAAAACATGTAGAATTTACCATACTGCATAGATTCAAGTTCATATTGTACAAGTTAAATTTGAATTTATGGTTGCTACGATATCAAAAAATAGATTCAGAAATCCAGCACTGAATTGAAGTGTCGTTTGGTTCTCGGTGTGGTCGTTGCCTTATCTTTCAACGGTTCACACATTGGACTGCCATTTGTCTTCCTATGCTTCCAATTTGTTTGCTGTCAGATGTAGTATTCGGTTTCGCGATGCACGGGGGTGTTGGGAGGACGAGGAAAGGGTTGTGCCCCTCTACCTCTGCAGTATGTGCCAACTATCTTCGACTGCAATGAAAACTTAGATTTATGTCTTGCATTTGCAAAGCATTCTTGTATTTTGCTATCTTTTGGCGTACGAATGTAGCCTATTTTAATACAATAATACAATATCGTTGATGACAAATTAGCTTTGAAATGTATGCACACTATTTCAGTAAAACAAAATAGTTGATATGAATTATTCACCAAAAGTAAGAAATAAACATTTATAAATTTTAAATTAACAAATTAGTAACAGCCATATTAAAATACTTTGCACCTATCATTATAAAATATTACAATACCTTCATGCCGCGGTAACTACGTTTTTTTTAACATTAGTTGATATTTATTTTTTTATATTTTATACCATGTTTTCTCCCAACGTGGAGCATGTGGATTTTCACATTGTAAAGATATCGACTCCGAAAGAGGAGTATATGGATATCAGCAATGTGAAGACGGCTTGAAAGATTATTTTTCACGAGAATTGTTTGTTAGACAATTACTCGACCCAATGGGCAACCAGTCCTGCATTCTCGGTTTTTTAAAAATCCGACAGATGGTGATTCGAGCCAGCATTCCTCGGATCGCTAGGCGCGCACGTTACCAACTACGCTACCGGGGAGACAAACTTACGTAAGAAGGTGATATAAACGTACAGATCAACGAACAAAAGTTATTGAATATTATTATACAGTTTATCACATGATTTCATATTTATTTAGATATTTTGTTTAGCAGAATGTTACACTCCGATACGAAATAAATTTATAATAATAACAAGAAATAGTATAACAAAATTTGAAAACCATCCTTTCATAAAAATAGTCTGTATTTTGATGTTTGAATATTTTCGATTTCATTATTTACTTTTCGATAATTTTGACTATCCATCAAAAAATGGGAAAATTTTTTCATGAAAATGCTTCGGAGCATCTTTCTTGCTCAAGAATTTATTACTCCGCTTTTTAAAATAATGATGTAGTATATTGATTAAAAAAATATCAACGGCGGGAAGATTGAACCAAATAAAGTGAAATTTATTTCGGGGCGACTATATTTTTTTCAAATTGCGGGAGCTTTCTTCAGCTGCTGGAAAATTTTTAGTCAAATGAAAAAATCGGGCAATTCTTTTTATAAGCCCCAGACAAATCTGTAGCATTTTTTATTGCTGAAGCCTTTTGAACACCATTAAGTAATGTTTCTTTTATATTCGTAAACACTGTGTTAAAAAACAAGTATCTCATAGAAATACAGAAAAAATATATACTTACGTTAGGCTAACTATCTTAATCTAGAGATGGCCTCTCTCGATATTTCGTCCAAAAATATAACATATTCCTGTATAATATATTATAGAAAGATAAGCTTGACTTAATAGAATTCTTAAATAACACAATTGTTTCTGAAAAAATATTTATAAAAACTTTCTTATGTGTCTTTTAGGTTTTTCAATATAACGACAAAAGCAAATGATCTTTAAAGATAATATATAACAATTTAGATATATTATATTATTTGAGTGTATTAAGTCAAATCATTCACAAGATTTTACATATTGTGCAATACACAGTAAAGAGTTAAAGAATGTACCAACTGTGATTGAATATAATTAACTATTCATATAAAAGAGAATTTTAGTAAATGAATTGGGTCCGCATTAAATGCAATGAATGAATCATACATAAATTTTATTTAGTTGATTTAATATTTAATACATTTGAGTGATTTCATTAAATTATAGTCATTTAGTGAGTCTGAATTATTGACGAATAATTTGTTTTTTGAATGAATATTTTTTGGAAAAAAGGAATAGTATTTGCATAAAAGTAATCACTTTATTGTTAGTATAATATTAACATTTTTATAGTACACATTATTTTTATAACGTAATATTTTACTCGCTTATTAGCGTACTTTTTAGTCTTATGTAAATACAAATTACTAGAATTTGAGACGTTAAAAATGCGAAAGAGACCCAAATTCCCGCAAGCCTCTCCTGAAAAAAATCTGGAGCAGTCAGACGGTAGCGACGCAGAACTGCGTGGAAGTATTTTCAGCGGTCGCCGGCGCCTGAAAGCTCGACATAGCTGTAAGTTCGCCCCGCTCTCGGACGTTAATGAATGTTTATTTTTCATTTTCCACCCTCCCGGGGCGGTCGAAGGGCTGGCCAGTAACCGGGCGCACGTGGGGCGGCAAATTGGTGTGGGCGAGCGTATCACCACTTACGCTTCTTTACAGCGTTACTAAAGTAGGCTTATTTCTTAACAGCGGGCTTGCTTGACGGATACTGGGCTTATGGCAATCTTTTTTTAGTACTAAAACAAGAAAATATACATTTCCTGTTTTGAATTGAATGAAAAGTACTATCAAATAATTATCATAACATTTCAAAAACGTTTCGTTACATCTTTTTTCTTTGTTTATAATATTATAGCTACATTGATATTCGCCATCTGCAAAAATATAACCCAAATTATTTATTATTAAATTATATATATATATATTATAAGTAAATCATTAAAATAACTATATAAGGAATGTGAATTAGTATTTTTTATATACTTTATATAAATACAATAAAATGCTTCTCAATTAATTATTTAAGATTTTTTTAGTCAATCGATGTTAATATAATTTTTTTATATTTTTTTCAGATGAAAGGTACAATGCTTGATTTAGATCCAATTATCCCACCAAAGGCTACCAATCATCCAACGTCAGGATACGCAAATATGATAGCACCTGGAATAAGACACCCAAATAATGAAACTAAGCTTGTAGGCCATACATATCTCAGTAGCGATGATCTGGACAACGAAAATTTAGGAATTGTCGTGCGGGGTCGAAGAAACATGGCCGAAAGAAAAACTGACATCGACATACAAAGGAAAGGCGAATCTTCTACAAAAGGAAACAATCAATCAGATGAAAAAAACACTAGCGTATCTGATTCAGTAGAAGTTGATAGTGGAAGTTGGGGAAATAAATTTGGGTATGACGCAGTCGCAATTCCCGAAGAACACATCGTCAAGAGAAGGAGTGGTTCATCCTTGGTGCTTTCTATAACGCAAGAGAGCGTTCAACAGGGAAGGATGACGCTCACCTGCAGAGCCACTGTATTTTCGCTCTATAATGCGCAGGCACATCTTATACTCGATGGGGAAAGGCCTCAGATTGCGTCAGTTCTAGGAACTAGGGAAAGCTCGAGTGGTAAGTTGAATGAAAACTTAGTTTTTCACGTTGAAGTTCATCATAAATTTAGTTGGATGAACGTAACATCCTTATTAAAATTAAGTGGTTTTAACTTGTTGCAGAATTGAATAAAATAACATATTTATACTAATTATCACAGTTATGATGCAGGTTTCAGTATTGGAAGAACAGTTCATATATATTTAAAACATACTAATCAAAGACAAAATATTGAAATATTTTTACATTTTACAGTTAAATGAATTAATATTATCAATATAAAATACTTGTTAGAAGTTATTTTTTATTTTGGTGAAAAAATAGTTGGTTAGAAAATTTTACAATTATGATCAATTAAGCTACAATTTAATTTACGTGAACGTAGTCGAATTTCAACGAAATAAGTTTAAATTACACTGAGCGCATACTTAATAATATCTGCATCGATTCCGGATAATGATTACAATTAATTTAACATCGATGCTATTTTCAAAATACTGCTTATGAATTTTTAAAACACGTTTTAATATTTTAAACGTCTTTGATATGATATAAAAAGTAGTTGATATTAAGCGAAACAAAAATTTACGAAACATGTTAGTAACAACATAATACATAATTTGCTTTTGATATTTTTCAGGTGCTAAATATAGTAACGAGATATTTGGAGTGGTGATCTATATAACGCTTGTCTTCTTCATTGAATTGTTGCGGTAACGGTTTGGTTAAGTGAACAATAAATAACGATCCATTTGGCTAAATGAAATAAAGAAGAAATGACTATTCACTCCAATTACGCCAGCGTAATTTAGTTCATTACTTTGAATCTTTATGTGATTGTGTCCAGTTCTTTTGAAAAGTGCTACAATTCTTGACAATAATTCAGTGAAACAAAAAAGAAATGTTTTTATGAGATCTTTGTAACATGTGATAATATTATGAAACTGTTCTAATATTTACTATCTGTTTTTTGAAATATTAGTACCATGCCTAATTTCTGTTACTTAATGTAAACTCAATTATTACTCTCAAATTATACGTATAAGTAAGAGCTGTTAATCGTAAATGTATGTTATAAAACAGGTGAACAAGAGTATAAAAGATTTTTTGTCAAAGGAAATAGATATCTTCTAAATCAAAAAATTAGCCAACGAAATAATAATTTAAAATATATATATATATATATCTACTTACCTAATTAAAATAATTAATTTAAAAACAGGTTTTTAATAATTGTGATCTATTTTAGAAACGGACTTGATTTGTGATCATTAGAAAGTACATAAAATATTTTTCAAAATGTTATAGATATCGAAGAATGTAGTACATATAAGAAATAATTCTTTTCCACAAACATTCCACGTGATAATCATTAAATTTTATCAAATTAAATGAAAATAAATGAATTGAAATTGAAATGAAAATTAATGAATTTCAAAAAAAAAAAAAAATGACGTTTGTTTTTGCATAAACTTTTTTCAGGGGAAAATGATCGCTTAGTCTGCAAAAAATCCTGATTTTTTTTTTTATAAAAACAGTTTACCTAGTGTAAATATGCTTCTCTTTTATGAGTAAATATTTTGTTTTATACAGCCTATGTCAAGCTCTTGAGTTTAATCTTATTTCGTTAATAGAAAAATATATTTTTTAAATCATTTAGTCTAGGAAAAAAATCATTCAATGTGAGCTTTTCCAATATTGTCCAATGAAAAAACTTCAAAATAGCTATTTGTTATTGAGTTATTTTGTGGTATTCGTAACTATGAGATAGTAATTCTTTAAATTATAATTTATTTCGTTATTATGTTAAATCTGCATTATATAGTACTAAAAATATAAAGAATCATACATATTCAGTTGAGTTGAAAAATGTTTAGATAAACATAGCTTGTTTTATATTTCATAATTCACAATTTTATGTACATATTAATTGGTTACGCAGTAAATAGACAAAGTAATTAAATATTAATGATGTGAAATTTTAAACAATTTAGTTGAAAAAAATATAATTTGACAGTGTTGATTTTAGTTGTTTATCAATCGTACAAAAATGTACAATAATATATATATTATTACTTATACGATGAAAGGTTATGTTGTTTATTCATATTGATTTATTTTGTAGATCAATTTTGTAAATTAAAAAATGGATTTTGTATATACTAGATGGAAATTGTAAATATTAAAACAAATGTTTGTAATAAATACGATGTTACGAATAAATAAATCATTGTCATAAAATAACAAATTCGAATTGTTTTACTAAAGTATTTATTTAGTATTTATTATTCTTTGAAAATCTTTCCATAAATTAAAAAAATAATTCAGCATATGCTTAACTTAAGGCTTGTATTTGGGTCTGGATTCAAGTATCGTATTAATTATTCGTGTGGATATATTAGTACGGGATTGAAATATTTTAATGTATTAGTAGCCACATATTTCAGACTTAACGGTTGGTAGACACTGTGAAGGTTATTTATTTTATCTACCACGATAATTGATTTGATATGATATTTAATAATCTGCTAAACACCAACACGATGGTGAAACGGTTACGCGTAAGTATGAATATCACTTTAATTTTTTTTATAAATTCTTTGATAACATAAAATAATGAACTATTATAAGAGCCTTCAAATTTATTATACATCGTCTTGTTTATAATATTAATGAATATTTGCTTATATTTAGAAAAAAATGGGCAATATTGTATGAAACGTCTCATATTTTTCTCAGAACGCCGTAGTAAACATTTATCAAAAGAATGATGCGGAAAATCTGAAATATCGTTTTGGGAAAAGTCGTTTATTTTGCAGGAAACACGCTGGAAAATGGCCCATGTACTCACTGTTAATCAATTTGACTTCGAACGAAGGAGATAATTTCATGATTTATTGGTGAAAGAAAGAATTGGTCTGTAAAAAGTAATAAAGAGTGGACGTTGATGAACGACGGAAAAAATGCCGCGCCGTATTTTTTTCGAACAAAAGTTTCTCCATGGGAAATTTGTTGGTGCGAAAATTCTTTGTAAGATATTGAGTGTTTTTAAAGTTGCCTTAAGGATTTTTTGCGCCTATTTAAAAGCCTTCAGCTGGATGATAAAATTAATGTATTTCTCATAAAGTTTGTAATATCACGTTACGCGGCAAATTTAACAAGAAATTTATTTACGTCTCTCTCTACTGCTACACAACCTGAAATATGCGCTTTGCTCGCCCACTAACTTTTAACAGCCTTTAAAATAATAACGAAATAAGATATTATGATGACCTTAATTTTAAGGTAAAAACAAAATTTCATTTAGATTTGTGAAAGAATTTTTTAGCTTTCATTTACACGTACAACTAAGTGGTAAGAATAAAAATATGTTCAACGAATAACAGATTGGCCATAATGTTTAATATTTTAAGAAGTAAGTGTACCGTAAAAAGAAAAACATTGTTTAATTTATAAAATAAACTTAAGTGAGTGTAAAAACGTACGTTTAATAAATATTTTTGAGGCGAGTTCTATGAACAATGAAAATGTTTTTATTTTACATAAAAACACAAACACCATAAGTTTAATCAGCAAAAATATGTTTGTGTTGTTATTTTAATATTTTTGCTGATTAAAATAACAACACAAACATATTTTCATTATTATATAAACAGAAAATAATAAAAAATAAAATTAAAAATGAAATCATAATCTAAAGAAATATACTAATAAATAAATAAAAGTTGTATATTTTCACTTGAAATGCATAATTACCCACATGAAAAATATTGTATTATGATGATAGTATCCAAATTAGTAGCATTTTTTCAGGTTTCAAATAATAAAACTTTCTTTTTATTTATACCTAAATACTTTACAAAAGTAAACGTGAAACACAAAATAAACGATAAATTTTTCTTAAAAATAGATATCGGCTGATTCAAATTTTTGGTAACGAAAAATAATTTTGTACTAAATTCCGTTAGAATTGTGACTTGTGAAATAATTCACATGTATTTTAAAAATATACGTAAATACTAACTATATCATATTTTTTAGGTTGTTGTAATCCGTTGTAATTTATCCATATACGTGCAGGAATTGAATTATATTTTTAAGAATACATAAACAGATACGTGAGCGTAACAGACCAGTGCTATTTAATAAATGTCAACGTAAAGACTATTTAGGAAATTCATCAATGTACACATTAGTGGCCGTAAGTTGCACGTAATATTATTGTAAATGGCGTCCTACATTTTGTAGCCATCGCATATAATACATGCTGATTCTAGCATGTTGGTTTATCCTAACAAACTAGTCGCTTATTACATCTGAAAACAAATTACAGCTGTAAATTATTTGCTCCAAAGGACCGGAGATACGTAAAATTGAGTATTTATCATTTTTACGAAATGTGTCAAATAATTTAGCAAATATAGAACGCGCATTGTTAAAAATACTTAACTTCAAACTGTTTATGACAGTTATAGTAACAAAAGCGTATTGTTTTAACTGTGCTTAATAATCGGCAAATACTGTGAGTATGGAGATTTAATTTCGTGACAAAGTCTAAATTAGCGAATGGATTAAGAACTTTGCAATGAAGCTTACTAGGTAGGTGATAGGGAATCTGTTGCATGGTGGCCATTGTATGGCACTGATGTAATAAAAAGAAGAAATATTTGACAAAAATATTTGGTCTCAATAATGCAATACTATTAATTATTGTGGCTGCTCCTTATAGAAAATTTCATCGACAAATCTCATACTTTTCTTATTAAATACACCAGTGTTTAAAAAAATAAGCTCTTACAAAGCAAAAAATGTATGAAACGAGTAAAGGAAATATGTGTTAAAACGAGAGACATGTTTGAATGAATCTTTTCTCTCTGAATTACTGATAAATTTCAATAGCATTGATAGATTGCTGGCTATATTTTTCTGAAGGATGTTTTTACATTTGGAAGAATAGATGCTAAATTTTATAATGCTTATATAAAACATGAAGTTTTGAGTTTCAAAAGCTGAAATTAACAAAAAAGAACATCATATTTTTAATACACTGTTTGATTTATTAATTAGAAACTGATTTTCGTTAAAATATGTGTATAAAACTGTATGAATATTTATATTTCATTTCTTTTATTATACATATGTGTTAATAGAGGCATAAAGGTTGTAGGTCATGAAGGCTAGGTATACGAATAATCAGGCCAAAGAAAAAAGTTTTTAAAACGTGAATGTGTGTTTATTCTAAATAAATTATAATAGACTAACGTGTTATTCATCTTGTGGGTTCACAATATTATAGTTTGCCACAATAGCGTGGTAGTGTTCTAATCGCCAGCGCCGCGACGCCTGCGAAGCTTCGACCGTGACGACTTACAAACTACTTGTATCAACTACCAAGAATCGTAATCTACGTTCTGCGGACCACTTGTGGTCTACACGGAATTTGAATATGTGTTTGTACTAGAATAACCATGATAAATAATCGCAGAGTTTGTACTCAAGAACACGTACTTCATAAGATAGTAGTAGATTGCTGGTTTTGATCAGAAGCTTAACATTTACAGATGAAATTTAGATTATTGTCAACAAATTTAAATTTAAGTATTTTCAAAAGGATATATCATACAGTTTTTGTAAGTTTATGTGTGTATTTACACGTATAAACTTACTTAAATCACACAAAGATAAATCAAAGAGAATATACTTGTAGAATTAGAACATATAAATTGATAATAACTATCCATATTATTATTCATAAGAAACGTTAATTAATAATAAAAATAAAGTCATCTAAAAAAAACGGAAATAACAAAACTATATGTAGTTTTATACCACGATAAAATTTAAGCGGTATTCTATTTTAATGTAGTTATAACAAAAATAAATAAAGATACAAATTTAATATTAGAGTTAAAAGAAATAAAGTTTTCACAATAAAGTTTTACTAATTGCTTACCAAATATGAGTGATTTGTCTGTATGCATTATAACTCGTGTATGTTTATGATATTGTCGGATTAAAATACAATTTTTGACGGATTATTTTATTTAAAACACAATAAAAAGAGTCCGATGAATTAAGTGGGTGACTGACAATAACTTCTCATAGAAAGATGTTGGTGTTATAAAACATGATATCACTATTCTCATGCTACCCACTTATGAATATATTAATTTATTGTTAGAAGCTCACAGATTTCACAAATAAATATTTTTTTTCTCATGATATTGATACATGTCAATAAAAAAATCCTTAATAAATATCACTATCTCACATATAATATAAAATCGTATTTGCCAGGAGGCCAAATTTAGTAATGTTTAATTATAAGTATACATGTAAACTGTACGTTTGATTGTGATTTGATTGTCACCTCACATAACTGTGGTCTATTGAATATGGCGTCTAATATATCAGTACTTGAGCTTTATTGGAAAGCTCTGGATAACAACGTCAGCGTATTGTACCACACATTGGTTCAAGTGTGGTGGTAGTATCTCAGGCGTTAGGATTCTCGTCAAAGCTCGTGATTGCTACCTGCCCATAGCAATGCAATGTCCCGTCACTGCATTGTATAGCCACTGGGCCAAATTATTCGGAAACAAACAGAATCGAATATCTCTGCAGACAATTATCGTCTATACGAATTAGGTCGCAATGCCGTTGTTACTGTGAACGGCAAACTGAGGATTTATAATAGTAACCGGATGTTAGTGATCACATTTCGTGTCTTTCTAAAGACTAACAGGTACTGACAAGTCAAATAATGCAACTAAACAACACTAAATGGTTTTCCCTAAATTTCACTAAATGTCTCCCCGGTTAGCGTAGGTGGTAGCGTGCGTGCCTAGCACTCCGGGAACTGCGGATTCGATTCCCCATCTGGTCGGACTTTTAAAATTTGAAAATATAGGACTGGATGTCCATCGGGTTGAGCAATTGTCTGGCAAACAATTATCGTAAAAAAATAACCTGTCGAGACGTCTTCACATTGCGGAAATCCATATAATCAACTTTCGTAGTGGATCTCTTCATACTGTGTGGATCTTTATGCTCCAATTTGGGAGCAAATATGGTATAAAAAATTGTTTTAGAAGTATGGCACATATTTACGAAAGTTGATATCTGTGCGACATTTGAAATAACATTATTTATTAATATTTATTCTCGTGTATTTATCGTTGGTCAAATTTTATAGAAAGTGATTTTGTAATGGGACGGTAGATTTTGTTAAATATCTTATAAATATACATTGTTAATGTATTTAAAATATTTATAAGGAAAAGTATTACGTAATATTCAAAACTGATAGGGTAGAAAATTGTATGCATATGTTTTATGTGGTAAAATATAAACGATTGCCATCTGCAACCACTCGGGTGGTGAGACTAATTCACTTTTGAAAACTTGTCAATCTTATTAAACCGAAAAATAAAATGCATAAACATAAGCTTTTTTCTATTTGATAGAAAAACTTGTGTCCGATCATGCCTTTTGTCTTTGGGCTATCACCATTCTGCATGTCAATGCTGTTAACCGTAATCCGCCGAGACTGGAATAAGAAAAATTTCATTAGATTACGTCTGTGGCTCAAAGCTAGAAGTGTATATGCCAGATATTGACTATATTGAATGATACTAGAAACTACTATACAATGCTTCTTCTTTTAGTAATACTACACTAGAAAACACTGCGTAAGCTATTCGACTCAAGCTCGTCTAAAAATATATTATAATATAAATTTATGATATATATTTTTGATGAAAAACAAGCCATCAAATCAAATCACCTGAACTGTATAGTCGGTATATTTAATAAAAAAAATTCTGCTATTAGAAGCCACTTTATTATTTATATAAAAAATTGCTGCGATACAATAGTAACATGATTGAAGAATAAATATATTAATATTTTTTTTATAATTCGAACAAACTAAAATTCAGAGTTGAAGTTTCAAATATTATTTATTATGGTTTATATGACATATTTATCGAGTTAATAAATATTTTTTTTATGGAATATGTGAAAAAATCTCTATATTCACTATTATTATATTAAAATCTATATATTCGACTGTTAAAAAAATACAATTCTCTAATTGCAAAATATAGTCGTTTATCACCACTGGTAAAATTTTCGACAAAGCTCGCTAGTATTTAAAAGTAAAAAAAATGCTCCAGGAGTACACGAACGATTTTATTGATTAATATTGTATATAGTGGGCAACTATACAATATAGCTCAGCATGATTTGATTTTTCTTATTATTCATTACTTTGTCTATATGATTTTTTTAACAACTAATAAATTTAAATGGTTGAATCTCAATTATAAATTATTTTGTTATAATTTTATGATAATATATTATAGCTTGTAATAATATTGATATTATTAGTTGATCTGTAAGTTCAATTAAAATATGTCTACGCTTCCCTTACCATGATTTTCAAAACTTATTGTAATCCATAACTAATATCTATTATAATAGAAACAATAGAAGCTTCTGACCTTAAGACTTCCAATATTACATTTCGAAGTTTCTCGAAAATAATACTTTTGGTCATTAGAATATAACTTCGCGATCCAGTATCTATATTTAGCTAATTTTGCGCAGATGTTTTACCACAAAATAAATAGAGAGACAAGTTTGTATAATATGTCAATAGATTTATTGAGTATTGTAAAGTTAAGAAATTTTTATTTATTATTTCTTATGAAGATAAGTTATATGAACTTCAAACAAACTATTGCGATGTATTTTTAAGATGAAAGTTATTAACCTTTCATTAAAATCCCTTTATTTATTGTAAATGAAATGGTGTGATAGAAAATGTAGAGGATTATAATATTTAACGTTTAACCAATATATAACTGAGATGGATTGAATGTGTTACAGTTTACTGTAATAACAAGGATATCATTTAAAAAATTGTTAATTTTCAATTATAAATGCAGAATTTAAAGTTATTTTGACGTCAATTAAATGATGTACAATTATGACTATTATTCTGTAATATTTGATGATAAGCAAAATAGTACTGCTTGCAAAAAAAAAACTTTGGGAAGTTTTGTTATTTTTTATTATTAGGGCGAATGAATAAGTTTGAGAAGCACTGTGTTTTATTATAGTGTAAGATAGCTTTTAAATTCATTACGTTATATTATTACTTTTTTTAAGTTATGGTTGTAATAATATCATAGTAATAAAACGTTTGAATGGGCATTTTTATGAAGTGCTACACATTTTGGAAGCATAAAACTGAAATATATTCTAGGCGAGTCCGCCCATAAACTTCTATAAACAAATAAAAAAATGATTTAAAGTATTCTGTCACGAATTAGTATTCAGTTGATCCTCGCGTTTACAGTCGGCATCAGCAGCTAAACCTTTATTGCTTCCTCTAAAACTGACCTGCCTTTCGTAAAGCAATCGGAATAGTAACCCACATAGCTGACATTCGGTAATAAATAGAGAACACCGGCGGCATAAATAATCAGCAGGGCGGTACCACAGCTGCCACGATCGCAAGAGAAAAGCGGCAAGAATTTACACTAGCACTCGCGTAGTATTATGAATATTTTCATGTACGAAATCAACGCCAGAAAGCATAAAGGTAATCGGATCAACCGAATTTATTAGAGTCTTTTCTGTGGCAGCTTCCTGCAGTGAGTGTGCCAATGTCCGTAGTCAGTGTTCGAACAGGTAACACACACGTCGGGCCATAAACTTTGCCAGTTTATGCATCAAAGTATGAAATACCCTAAGCAGATGGCAGGCACGGGTGTGTTTCAACGATCGTAACAAGGAAATTTTATGAGCGCACCTTGCTCGCTATGCAGATTTATGTAAGGATTTTCTTTTTATTTCGTTTCGGCTTTCAACTGTTACATTTATTCACATTGTAAATAGTTAAGCCGATGAAAGATGACGCCGCGATGCTAGACAAGGGGCGTTACTTGCGTTACTTCGATGGGTCGTAAGTTAAGCAAGTCTACAAAGTTTGAAGTAATCTCACGGGCACTTTGTGTTCTTGATGTGTTTGTAAAATCTAATACGAAACATTGTCAACTGATATATTTATTATTCAGTTTTGTGCCAATGTAAAAATGTCATAAACGTAGATTTTTATTGCATCCAGTTTAAATCATACATAGTTTAAAACATTTTGTATCTTCTTTACGGCGATAATATTTACGACAAGCGGCACAATAAAAAAAATATCAGCACATTTTAAAGAGATTATAGAATGTTGAAACCCATGAAATATATCTTGATATTTTTGGAACGAGGATATGAAATATTATATTCAGTATGTTAATTATGATGAAATCTTACGTATAAAGTTCTTAGATATTAAAATATTATATGTATTATAAAATATATTTGATGTTATAAATTTCATAAAAAAACTACAGTGCTTAATAAAACCTATGTTACATGATTTTTAAAGAAACGGTGATAAAATATAGGCTTTAAATTTATGATAACCTCGTAGTATGAAAAATAATATTTCAATTTATAACGACGTAAAAATTCTCAAGCAAGCAATAAAAAGACGATCAATCACAAATTGAAATGTGTTCAAATACTTTTACCTGTGCCTAAGAAATTAATGCAAAAAATCATAAAAAATAAGTGCAATGATCAATCATTTATTTCATACTTTAAATATGATATTATACCAACAATTTATCAGAATTTTACTCTATCGCAAAGTACTTTTTATCAATGCTTAAAATATTTTTAATGCTTCAAATACTAAACGTAAATCATTTTGTTCACAAACCTTTTCCTAAAATTAGAAAAAAATGTATTTAATTTGTACAAAAAACCTATAAAAAAATTTAAAAAATAAATTTATTTTATAGCTCGGTTAATAAGAATAGTATATTGATTAACATTGAAGTTCTTATTCATCGCTTATGGATAAATTATTAAACAAAAACTTTTAATATAATTATTATGTTATATTATAAAATTATTATAGAACCATCGATTGTAAATATTATAATGTACAAAATAAATATTATTTTGTATAATACATTCCCAAGGCCCAAGAAAGTATAGTTTAAGAGCTTTGTAACGGTCTTCATTTCCTTCCGTTGCTTCCATACTCGATATGAAAGCTTAGAAAATGGTCTGAAATAAAAAATCTCAGTTGAGTAATCTCCCATATGCGAGGTATTTATATGCTTCTTCTGGAATTGGAATGGTGAAAAAATAATGGTTTGTAAGTTACATAAATCAGATGGGTTCTGTGAAATATGTTTACCAGTAATAAATAGGTAATACAAATACGCGAGGGTACAGAGCATCAGTGAATGCTTATAGTTGATACGTCATCTGGGAACACTTTCCATAAGTAAGTGAATAATTCAAGTGATGGGGCTAAGAAATGAAAAGTGTTCGTTTCATATCACGAAATATGCGACGCATACGATATTGTTCCCCTGCTTACACTTCGAGGCAAAGTACCACCGGAATTGCTTTTCGTGTTGGTAGAAAATTGTGTACTCTTTTCGTAAGATTGGTTTTCAAATTTATAACTTCCTAATAATATAGTTTTTTTATGAAATTAAAATGATTATTAATCATTAAGACCAAACAGAGTACTATTCCATTCCCGTAGATTTTTAATGAATGTTCTCAACTTAATCTAGCATAACAAAATATAAAATTGCCACGTGTTACTTTGGGCTTATATCATTTACGCTAATGTGAGTAAATTTTAAGTAAAGCTGCTGTATGTTAACGCACCATAGCACTTGAAAAAAGCGGATATTGAGCTTTAAAAATAAATGCCTGCGTCGAATACTGGGGGTAATATATAATAACTTAATTAAGAACACGGAGTTAAGAGAGCGGGCAGGATACTGTCATATTAAAAGTAATGCAGCGGCACTGTAACTGGTAGGGCACGTACTATGGATGCCTCCAGAATGCGTGAACCCTACCTATTTCTTCTTCCAACCAGTGGAATTCCAGGATCCTGAAAGATCGGTGGGTACTATCTACACATATATTCAGTGTAACTAATGCATACTAGCATGAGCTACTAAATGTGTCCTTTAAGCACTCGCTTCGTTCTTAGACCTGGTCTTAATCAGGCGCATCCCGGAGGTCTGATATCGAGTAAAGATTTACTTTATTCGAGGGGTATGTATCGGGAATACATATAAATTACCTAAGACTAAGATTGCCATGCACTCAAGTGTGCTGAAGTTGAAAATAAATATAATGAGAAATAGAAGAGATTATCACACTTACCGTATAATATACCAAAATCTTTAAAAACAATGAAATTTGCCCTGATAGCAACCAAGTCAGATAAACCGATGGGTCCAACATCTAGTTGGACCAAATAAAGTAACTCTTCCTGGACCTGGGCAGAATGCAAGTGAAAAAGATTCCTGGAAGCGCCATGTGGCAGACATGTGTGATATTAATTTAAACAGTGGATATGACGAATTCAATATCGTTTACCAGTTTTAAATAATTCAGAATTTAAAATCAATTTCGATCAAGCACCATCAGTCGAAAATTTTAATGTTAATTTAGTAAGTTAAAAAAAAGATTTAAATAATAATTATTCAATATAGATGTCCGGATATTATATACATAGTGGCTGCATTATTACTAAGCGCTTCATTAAATTATTTCCGTTTTTAGATCGCAATGTGAAAAGTTGTATAAACTGCTTTTTTATGAGAATCAAATCAGTTTTCAATGCTCACCCATGGTTTAAATAAGACACATTAAGACTTTATTTGAAACGTTTTACAAAATTATTTTGACACAAGTCTATAAAATTTATAAACGCCGATACTTTCCAATTAAGCTACTGTAACGACATGTGCTACGTGTATTGAAAATAATTTAATTTAAAACGGAAATAATCAATTTTATGTTTGAGTATTTTCACAAAGACGACTTGATAATAGAATATAACTAAATTAAAACATTCATTACAAACGGGAAATTGATTCTAATTTATGAAGTATTAAGTAAGCATCTAACTTTTAAAGTTAACTGTAATATAAATTAAGAATAACCTGCCAGAAATGCCCATAATAACAAAGTAAGTGCTTTTATTTACTTCTAGAAATGTTTTGGTACAGTTATTTCATTTTGATTATTTTAAAGTACCACGGATAAAATTAATGTGTGCACATTGAATGGAGGTGACCGGAAAGTGTTTTAATTAAAACGTGCTATTATGAAGTTTAATTTAATTTACTCAGATATTTGAAGAAAAATCCGTTCAACACGCAAACTCAACATTATATTATTTTCCAAGACCGCCAAGAATGCTACAACAGATCGTTTTGTGATGATTTCCCGGAAAGCTTTTTAAGAATTCTCTGTGCATTTCGCATAATGTAATATATAGTCATACAAAATGTATTCAGAAAATGATTCAAATCGAATACTTCTTGTACGGAAAGAAGTCTTTTAATTACAAACATTTTTGCGATTATTCAATTTTAGATTAGCGTCTTATCATTATATATTTCAAAAATTTGAGTGTATTATAGTAAAATATACTCACATTTCATGATAAAAAATAGTTGATTTATATAATTATAATTAAAAATATTTATCACTACAAGAGAAATA
>JAGVSQ010001736.1:0-27624 GCA_022683975.1 Rhyacophila evoluta | reverse complement strand
GACAAACTTCATTGCGATGTGACAGTTCGCCGCCATCTTTGATTTTTTGACGTCTAAATGAAAGCGGTATACGTCGGGTTTGCCGTGCTGCCAACTTACGAAATATTGCCTGACACTTCAAATAATTATGGAACGTATATTTCACTTTAACCACTGTGTATTTGTTACTGTGTTCTACAATTTTGCACTCAAATAATGAAAGAGTTTAGTAACAGTATTGACTTTTTTATCTCACAAATACTTGATTCCTAAGAGAAGCATTTTATTGTGTCATTTACCTGTGGAGACTGCAGTACAGTATTTTTCAAGACTATATATAGTGCCTCCAAGATATCCTCAAAGATGTTATGATTACATTGGGTCAAAGCTTTCATCAGCCATGAACATATTTCACCACTTTCTTTTGCTTGAATCTGATGTTCTTTCAAGAGTCGGCTGATAAATTTACAAGTTTTGGAGACTAGTAATGATTCTGACGGAGGAACAGTCCAGGTGACTGTTTTTACCAATGATGAAACAACCTAAAAGAATACTCCAATCGTTAAAAGTGACGCCCATAGTGAAAAAATAATAAACGAGTAAAACTGACAGTTTAACATTAGGTTAAATATTAATCGGAAGACTTACACTAGTTTTTGTACTTGAGTACAGATTTGGGTTAATCGAATTTAAATCGTCCAATAGAGAATTCAATTTTTGTTTGTCTGGGCTATTTCTGTCAACTGATAATGATGAAAAACTATATGCAAGGACGTCAAGTCTTTCTTGCATTCCAGCCATTTTTCTTATTTTGACAGATCTCTGAAATATTGCCATAATTAAAATAGATCGTGATCGCTATTAACTTAACTTAAATTTAATTAAATATTTTTTTAGCTTTCAGTTTAAGTATAATTTTAGTTTTAGTGCCTGTGTTAATATAACAACATAAAAATTAGGAAAAATTCAATTCTCGTAACCAAAATTAGCCCAGGTTATATTACTTTTTATGTTGAATAAAATACTTTTTTTAACCAAATAAACATGCACCCACATTTGAAAATTATTGTACTTGGCAAGAGAAGTTGTCGATTTGATTATTATAATTATATATATATTTTTTCAGTGTGTATTCATATTCTCAATAGCTTGAGAAATTGAATGAAAACTGAGCAATTGAATAAAACCTGAGTAAGATAAAAACCATTTTTCATTAGGTAGATGGAATATTTGGGAACTATTTAAAAATAATGTTTGAATTCCATTATATTTATTTACAAAATCCAAAGACAATAAATGAGTAGGTACATAAAAACCATGGTATAATGAAGGAAAGACAAAAATAATTCCAAAATATACCAACATCCAAATTAAAAAAAAAAGATACTTTATATTTATAAATAATTTTTAAATTACCTACACAGAAACAAAAACCAAATTTACATATACAACTTTGATCTCATGGGAGGCATAACACATTAAATAAAGCCTATTAAAATATAACAGTGAAAACACTGCAAGTGTTTATTCATTAACAATTTATTTTTAGATAACGCTATTGCCTTTACAGCAAACAATCCATTGAAAATGGAGGAATGAATGAGGTAGTAGTTGTCTTGGTAATATTATTATTACAAAAAAGAACTTTTAGCACTGTCAATTAAACAGATTCAGATTGTTTTTCAGCATGAATGTTACATTCCGGTTGTAAAATTGGAAGTAAATTATCATTTGGTTGTAGATTTTTAGAAACAAAAATACTAGCTGTTTTTATATCTATGGGAATTAAAATGTCTTTCGGTTGTTTATCAGTAGGATCTAAAAGTTGTGGATCAATGGGAAGCAAATTTTTCAATTGTAAATCAACAGAAAGAAGATTATTCTCTTTTTGCATATTAACAGGAACAAATGAATTTATCGGTTGTGCATCAATGGGAACTAAACAATTCTCTAGTTGGACATCAGTTCGAATCAAATTTTTCTCTACTTGTATATTAAAAGGAGCACAATCACTTTTCGGCCGCACATCAATGGGATTTAAAAGATTTTCCGGTGTTAATTCAGGATTGACGAAGTTCTTTCCTGTCTGTATATTATGTGGAAGTATATAGTTATCTGGCTGTTTATCAACAGGAACTGCATGATTTCCTGGAAGTATTTCAACGGGAATAATTTTGTCCTCTAGTCGTATATTGACATGTGTAAAAAGAGGCTCTGATACTTCAGTATGAGTTAACCTATGATTTTTTAAATCAATGTTTCTTTTAAACTTTGAATCACACAGATCACATGAAAGAAATTTATCATTGTGTCGAATACTTTCATGACATTTCAAATTACTTTTTGTGTAACACTTATAATCACATTTGTTACAAAAAATAGATTTTACACCACTATGTATCAAAACATGCTGTTTTAGATTGCTTTTAATCTTAAATTGACTCTTACACATGTGACAGGCAAAAGGTTTAATAGTACTATGTGTTAAGATGTGTCGATCAAAATGACCTTTAGATTTAGATTGGTGACCGCATATTTCACATGAATATGGTTTTTCTCCATTATGAATAAAGTTGTGATTGGTTAAACTGCTTTTTTTAAAACATTTATAATCACAGTATTCGCAAGAAAAAGGTTTTGTCCCGCCGTGAATTAGCATATGCTCTTTCAAATTACTTTTTCGGTTGAATTTAAAATCACATACCTTACAAACAAAAGGTTTTTCTCCAGTGTGAATTAGGTTGTGACGCAGGAGGTTATGTTTTGATTTAAATCTATAAGTACAAATGTCACAATAAAAAATTCCCTTGCCGCGTGGAATCAGCATAGTTTTTGGATTAATTTTAAGTGGACCAGGCCGCTCATATTCATAAACGGGTGGAGTAGGTAAGTGATGTATTTTTTTATGTATATCTAAAACATTTAAATGATTGCAATAAAAGTCACAACTGTTACAGGCAAAATACGACTGGAAATCAATCAGTTTGGTTGTTTTAATTAGCGGCGTTAATAAGTGAGAATTATTATGTTCGGTTTTCATTTTATCTTCTTCAAATGTAAGTCCATCGCCTAATCTTTGCTTAATTGAATTTTTATGTTTTCCAGTTTGATTTTTCCTTTTTCGTTGTATTGGACTTGAAGAAGTAGCGTAATTACCATTATCATAACAATCGGATTTCAATTCCGATTTTATAACAGGTGAATCTGTTTTGGCCAAGAAATCAGACTGAAAAAAGAAAGAAATACAAATTAATTATATTTCTTAGTATTAATCATTATTAACAGTGTTGATGGATATGTTTGTTAAAAAAATGTGACACATGTATGAGATTGGAACGAATTGATTAATCAACCTTAAGTATGCCCACAAACTTCAAAATGTAGAGCGCATATCTATAAAGCCAAATGTGTGATTTTTATAGAAAAAGTTGAATGTTACCGACGAGCACAAAAATGTGCACACCGCCGCAACAGACAGTTTTTGAAACGCACAAATTTGTGCACACCGTAAACAATGTGTTAATGAGTTTTACTTTTAAAGGAACGATATATAGATATATTTGATGACATTGGTATGATAAAAAAAATTGCAATCGGTATGAAAAATATTAAAATTATATGCTGATAGAATTGTTAAATATTAATGTAAATTAAATTTTTATTTTTTATATTATAATTCATAGTTTGAAAATATGTTTTTTATTATTATTTTGTTGTGAAAAGTACCAACAAAAACCAACATGATTCGAATACGCAAAGAAAATTCTTTGTAAAGTGACGCGCGATCCTTCGTAACAATGAGTATTGCTTATTTCGGTCTCCGCTAGATGGCAACAATACCACTTTTATGGAGTCCACAGAATGGAGTCGAAATGGCTTGAATAGCGCTCGCTTCTTGGCTCGAAGCATTCGCCTTTATTCCACCTCAATGGGCTATGGCCCAGAGAAAAGGGAATATTATATTTTATACAAAATTTCTTGAAAGACCTTTTAATGTATACCCGCCATTCTGCGACACTGAATGCCGTCTAGAAGCGTATCTTAAACGCGAATAATGGAATTCTTCATAACTTAGAAATAATAGAAGATACGAAAATTAAAATTTTCATGACAGGTATTTTGTTTAAGAGGCAAAATGAGCAATGTGGGTGACTTTTCGGAGTGGTTCTTTGTCAGGAGAGAAAATATTTTCGATATATAAAGCATAATTAATTATTACCGAATTCTAAACAATAAATAATAATTCGATAATGGCATCATAGCATCTCCGAATTCAAAATTATCTTTTCAACAAAAAAGTTTTTTGATAACGTTTTTTTTTTGTTCTTCGTAAAAAATAATCTTGACTAAGAATCAATTATATTACAACTATTTTGAACGTAGCATGTACTGACTTATACACTTCTTATAAAATTTAATAAATCAGTTGAATTATTATTCAAAATACTGGTTGATTTAAAAGCTTATTTGTTTAGAACATATTTCTGTTAAGATTTTACTCTGTGTAACGTGGTAAATATTTATATTATTTTTTTATATTATCCAGACTAAATACTGCACAGAGTGGTTGATAAATTACCAATGCAACCAAATTTACGAAAAATTCGATCACATTGTTTCGATCAGCGATTCTCAACCGGGGTACAGATTTCCCCCTAGGGGAGCACAGAGAACTTTAAGGGAGTCACAAATTAAAAAATATTATTTGGTAGGCATATCAAACTCCAGAGGAGGCACAGACAACATACATTACGTGACTTAATAGGTACGAAAGTAGAAATTACGACCAAAAATATCAAGATAGGGCGTGACTTCAAAAGAACAGGACAGGCATAGAATTGTTTTAATTCCAAAGGCCACAGCCCAAAATAGATTGGAAGCCGCTGGAATGTAGATGTACATATATATTCTATTTTTAATATTGACATCTTCATATTGTAAAATGAAAAGAATGAAAAAAAATATAAAAACATATAAATAATATTTATAAGAGAAATACGAGTAATTTTAAAATACGATATTTTACATTTTAATAGTAGCTGACTATATACAAAATAGTAATATTAAAAACAACAAGATTGTAGGAATAAAAACTGAAATTAGTATATTATTTTGGAGATGTAATTAAATTATAAAAAAAAACATTTGAAATTTTTTAACGATATATAAGTATGTAAAATTATACTAATGTAAAAATGTCATATGTGGTAAAAAAAGTAATATATTTTTTGATTAATACAGTTATTAACTGTACAATTATTAATGGCACTAAGAATACTGCTATTTTTTTTGATAATTGCATTTAATGATAAAAAGATGGAAATTTTAAGAATATCGTTTAATCTATTTTTCGAGAATATATTCATACTAAAAATAGCGCATGTCATTGGTTAATTTGAACATAATATTTTTCTACTTACACCCGTCAATGCATTTATTAAAAATATTAAATACGCGGGAAAATATCCGTTGTAAACGAGAGGGTGGAAAGAGGGGCAAATCAAAACACGTAAGCGTCTTTATAAAAAAGTTTTCCGCCTTTGAAAAAAACGTCGACAGGCGCTCGTGTAGATGACGAGCCTGTCATTTTTCCCCATTTTCCTCACCTTATTTTCCTTGCCAATAAATACACTTGAACGCGAAAAATTGTGCGATGATAATAATAATAAGAAAAAATACCGTATCTTAGTCAGACTATTGAAAGGAGACGGATTCCATTTGCATGTATTAAGTGCGACAGAGACATTTAATTCATGTAATATACTTGTATTTAATATACCAAAATCCATTCTTATAAAAAAAACAGTATCTAAAGAGTGCAGCATGATTTTGAGGTCTCATTTTAACCAATATATCAATATTAATGTGATAACACTAGTCACAATGACGCACGAGAATGAATTTATATTCCATTTCATAGTAAATAATAATACAAAAATAACAGATATTCTGTATACGCAAGCATCGAAATAAATTTGTACGTATCATAGTAAAAATTTGAATTAAATTAATATCAACAAGCAATGAGTTTGAATTTATCCCAGACTAATACGGTTAATAAGACTAGTATAACCATAAATTCAATCAAAAGATTATTAATTTATAATAATGATCATATGTGATTATAATGTTTGTGCTTTTTTTAAATTTTCGGTCTAAATAAAAGTATTCGTGTGGATATAATAAGCGAATAATTTCTCAATAAAAATAATGGAAGGTTTATCAGTAAAACGTATTTATGAATATGTTTTAATTGTTAATTTTAATAGTATTTTTGATAATCCACAATCTTTAGAAAATTGCGATTTCATCCACGTCATATTTTTTGAAATAACAAAATAATATTGTGGAGTTTTTCATTTTTATTCCGCTACCGTACCAGTCAAGTCGTCGTTTTTATATTGAAAAAACATTGGAAGGTATATGCGATGAAAATGTATATATATCTTATATTTTCTCATTATAAGACTCTGCAGAGATGACAAACTTTCGCTTACTTCGTTAAGCAAATCTGAACTTTTAATCAAAACTTATCGATATATTATTATTCGCTTGCAACGAAAAATGACAAGAAAAAATAATGCTGCTAGTGACATTTTAATAAAAAGCTTTCATTGTCTTCAGCAAGAGACTGGATTTATTTTTTTATCATATTTGCACTACAATATCGAATCTTTTTTTTGTTACAAAAAACCTTTTCATATTTAGTTATCATAGTAACAATGTTATCCATTTTACATAACATTATTATATCGGTCAATTTTTGCAAATCTGTAATATTGTATCGACAATTATGTGATAGGTTAACAACTGTCTGCTATGAGAATAACAACTTTATCAATTATAAACATTTAAAATAAATTCACTCTTGTACAATGCTTTTCAAAACGTTACCAATTACAAAATCTTCCCGTGAAATAATTATTACGCTTTTTACAATTATTCTCTTCCACGTGTTAGTTTCACAGACGCACTGTTGTTACAACTTAAAATTACACGAGTGAGCAAATTTATTTGCCTATTACACTCACGAGAAAAATAGCAAAAAATAAATAATGCTCCTTAAATTTTATTCAAGGTCCAGGCGCTGAATTCGTTTCACATAATATCACCAAACTTTTCCACATAAAATCCAAATTTCCACCGGTAAGCTGTATTTATGTAAAAGATTCTAAAAAATAAATATAATATTCTGAAGGTAGTTTTATTTACATTTTTGGCGTTAAGTTTAATTGCTGTGTAACTTTATAGTGGCATTAATATTCTGCGGTAATGTTTTTAATTATACATTTAATTTATTGAATAAATGAATTTCTTCTATTTTTAGGTGATCCTCATATTTAAACTTAGAATTTCTCGCTTACATATTTTGATGAATTTGAATCATTTGTAATCACTTAATCAAATAGTTGATTTAGAAATTTAATTTGGACACCATTTATTATATACAGTAAGTAATAATATGATAAATAATTGCATACCAAGCTTCCATGTCAATACAAAGAAGTTTATCAAATACCAGACTAGACAAGAATTTTAAGGATAATATAATGTTCGATTCTGTGAGAAAGTTCGCCGTGTTTAATTTGTGGCATGTTTTTTATTGACATGCGTTAAGAGGAAGGGTGACTAGCCAGCCCTTTTATTGGCTCACAAAGAGATCCAACAGAAAAACGTCTTCTTGATGGATCACAACAGGAAATGATGAAGCGAAAGCATTTTCTTGAAAATTTCTAAACTCGCTATAGTTTCTTTGTTCACCATCTCATTCAATAAACAACGCAAGATTTATTATCTTGTCGTCGACATTTCAAACATGAATTTATTGCTTTTGTAATTCACTAGATTTCGTCTTTTTTAGCTTACTAAATTTTATTGACTGTTTGATTATATGAAAAAGTTTCTAATAGATACAAAAAATGACGAGTGGGTTTTCCAACTGAATTTACTGAACAAGAATATGTTTATTAATTCACTTGCTTATATACAATACATCACGCTCAAATATTTGATTAAATTGTTATTTTTTACCATCACACATAGTACACGATAACTCATAAACCGTCATATATTGATAATTAGTATGAATAACTTTCATTATACATATTCTATAAAAACACGGGAGAGCAATGGTTATGTTTCACGAAATTGCCTCGACTATTGATATCTTCCATCTGATGAGAGGGAGAATAGAGTGATGTTGTTTTAAAAATGTCTAAAATAGGATCTGTCTAATTCACTGGGCAACCTCTCTTTATTTTTTTTTCTCACATTTAAATTTTCTCTTTACATTAAATGCATAAGCTTTTTTAATTTATTATCCTTGATTGATTTCCTACTTGTTTATTTTATGTTTAAAAAATATATTATCTTTGTTATTATAAATGCTTTGAATTGATAATTTCTCATGATTGCAACATACAAAATAAAATAAAAAGTTACTTTTCTCTTTTTATCCATTAATTAAGATGATCGATAGCGTCAATAGAAAAACAAAGTCCAACAATGAACACTTTATGAAAATTAAGCGTTTTCAATGAAACTAACTACGTTTACTGTATTAAATGGCTATAAAACGATCCTCGCAAAAAATAATTATGTTCGTTCGACGTTCAGAGCAAAGATGGCTTAAAAATAATTTGTAAATTTGTACTTATTTATAAAATCATAAATAAAATAAATAAGTACTGCTATATTGAAATTAAATTATTTTCATATTTTTTAAATAAAACTTTGTGTATTTGAACATGAGACATGCGGCTTAAAAACACGCCCACTAATCAATTAAGCCACATCAGAGATCGTTAATTATTCATGTTTATTGACGCAAAAGTGTTTTTTTTTAATTTTTTTTTATTATTAGTATAAGATTTATATAATCGATTAAAATTTGAAACATATAGTGATATTATTGTATTATATGAATATGCCAATAAACAAATATTAATACTTTACTATGAATTTAAATAATTTTTTTACATCAATATTTGGTGACAGTTATAATGACTAAAATTTGTAATAAAATACTAGTGATAAGTGGGGCGTCGTATTTTGGACGGAAGTTTTGAGCGTCGGCCGGTCCTCGTTCGCTGATTGGCGTCGCCGTCACTCCGCGAGGGTGACAAAATTGCTGATCAAACCAGTTGATTATTAATCAAAGTTTTTTTTCCATTTCACAACACAATGATGACGTGAACTTTTTATATTTCATTTTTCGTTTCATTTTTCAGCTACACGCACTTCGACAAAAGCCTCTAGACCTCGCGCACAATAACCACTGGGTGACGCAAAAGATATTTCATTTACAACACTGTCATCGAAAATAATTTACACCATTAAATACTAATGGATTAATGGCACAAAAATAATGAATACAACATAAACATGGATACTTCGATAGTCATATTGTAATCATGTGACTAAGATAGGTTAACAATAATACAATCGGCTCATGGTGAGTGCTTTAAATTTGAGTGCAAACGACAAAGTAAAAGAAAAATTAACCCGCATATAATTCAAATTTCACATCCGCACAAAAAACTTTTATTTTATGATTGTGTGCCAGTCAAAACATTACATCGACTAAGCCTTGAAGTGCATGTAGACTAAAACTGGTATTTTAATTATTGAATATGATATTAATTTTATAAGTTATTTAAGAAAAAACAATAAAAAAGATTAGTTGGAAGCCTCTTTTCCTGGTCGTAAATTTCACAGGGCATCCTTTTTAGAAAGATAAAAGCAAAATTGAACCGGGAATTTTCAGCTTAAATCCTTTTGATAGAACAAGCATTAAGTTGTATTTTTTTTTATATATACCATGTTCGCTCCCAACGTGGAGCATATGGATCTACATATTGTGAAGATATCTACTCCGAAAGGGAAGTATATAGATCTCCGGAATGTGAAAATGACGTGACAGATTATTTTTTACGAGAATTGTTTGTCAGACAATCACTCAACCCAACCCAACTCAACTCAACTCAAACAAGTTGTACACATCCTGATTATCGAATAAAATCTATTATAAAAAAATGGGGTTTACGTCATTATTCCTTATCACAGTCGATTTGGATCGTTATTTTGGATTTAGGTTTTTCGTTCAATGATATATAAACTTTACGTACACCATCCACATTATTATTGTATACATGATAAAATGAAAGAATGCATTTTTGATGCAAGTATTTTTACCTACATGTAAATAAAATTATTCATTTAAGTTTTATTGAAAATAATGTTCATTTGCATCATTTTTAACGTGAGCGCTTAGTAATCATTTCTGATATTTTTTATTTAAATTTATTATTATTTTGATAATGTATTTTAAAAAATCTTCCCGTATACTCCAGCTTAGTTCCAGAAAATATCCAAAGATGTACTATTTTTGATGTCGTTTGGTATATTATGTAACAATATTATTTTAAGTTTGCGGCGTTTATATTTTTCTTTAATTAAAATTTACCACATAATGAGAACGGCAATGGTGATATTACTATGGCTGCTTAATTTGATAACTTTTTTTCTCCTCATACAATATTTTTCATTTAATTTCAAACTGATTTAACTAAGACGAAATTAAAAATAAATATAACAAACATTACACAAAGAATTCTAATTGCTAATAAAATAATACATAATATATGAAACACGCGGTATTCGTAAAATATTAAAATATTCCGACAGTGTTTCGACGTGACATGGCCGCACATTTATCTTCCGCGAGAGCCTGTTTGCCGATGATGAAAATTGAGTTTACTTTTCCCGAATAGGAAAATATATCATCAACACATATTATTCGTTTTTCTATTTTCCGCCGATAGGAGCCGTCTATTTTTTCACATTCTACTTTAGCGCTAACATTTTTTACGCAAAAATAAATGCTTGATTGGTTATTTTACGCCAATAATAAAACTATAATATTTTTTTATCTTTTTATAACGTGAAGACTTTATTAATTTTTGCAGAAGAGAATTAATATAATCTTTACCCATTGATCACAAATTATTCACTTTTTCTTATCTATCTTATCGCCTTTTGATATCTAGTGATTAAATTTATTACACATACGTGTAGGTATAAGGCAATAAACGTAATTTTATTACATATGCAATATAATCTATTTATAATAAATACATTATAAACCAAAATATTTCTTTACATTGCAATCGTGTTAAACTAAACAATTAATGCTAAAAACGACTTAATGATTTATCAGTGCCCCGCCGTGGGTAGGAGACGATCTTATGCAAAAAGTTTTTGAACGATCTGTTTACAATTTTTTGCAAATTTTAAACACTTGTCAATATTATGTCAATATGATAATCAAAGTATTTTTTCTAATTTAACTTATATGTATATTATGTACAAAAAAATCAAAATTTCGTCCGTAGAAAATACTGTAGAATTAATTTAATTTTTCTTATAAAAAAGCGCCTTAAATATTCAGGCGCCCTTGTGCAATGCACAATTTGCACAAGGAAACGGCCCGGCGTTGTAATTTATTTTTAAAATGTCAAAAATATTATTATACTATTCTAGAATAACACTAAATCTATCTAGATTTAAAATTAAATACTTATATTTCAATAAATTTAAATGAACAGAATCCGCAACATACTATCTTTCTACTGAACCACTTTTTTGTTGTATAATAGTACTCCTGTATAATAAAAGGTATCATCAAGCTTCAATACAGTATCGATTTCAGCGCAGCAACTATTTATGTAATTATGTTTATTTATTACACCTATGAATGGGCAATGCTGCCGCTAATTATAATGCACTCATTTATTCAAAAGTGATCCCTTTGGACCAAAGCACCATTGACTTTAGGGGGCCCAATTCTCCCACGGTCGGCGGTCTCACGATCGTCATTGTTTCAGTGGTGTGCCCTATAAGGCCTTATTACGTCACACCATTATGAACCCTCCATACCGACGTCCTCAAGAAGTTTCCCTTTCAGAAGCTGACCACTCGAGTATACCGTTCGACTATTATTTTCCCATTATATTATACCTTTGAATATAAAAAAACAGCCACTTGAACATGTTTTATTTTCGAATTTATTTTCTTTGATTTTTCGAAATGATTATTTCAAGTGAAGTTTTTGATGTGATATGAATTATTCTTACCTTAGTATGGGTGCAATATTTTTGAAATAAATACTATTTTGTTTTATGATATATTTTAAATCGATTTATCACAACCTATTTTGTTCGATATTATTATAATGATTTATTTTATTTTCTTCATTAAAAATAAAACATCCCTTTTTTGCAAGGTACAATTTTTACAATAAGTATCTCTACTAAAATATTTCTAAGTTTTTTTTTATTAAATATACATTTTTAATCATACAGCCTACAACAGTGTTTCTTAGAATTTTTGGTCCGCGTCACCCTTTGCACTTAAAAACTTTAAAGGATCCCTGAAAAATAGGTATCTGTAGAAAAACATTCTGGAGTGGGCGGCTCAATTTAAATTCAGAAGGAATTAATTTCTTGTTTAATTGCATTGAAACACTCATAATTTTGATTGATGGGAGATATATTGTTAATATCAATAAAAATCTTTCATAAATATCACATGTTACGTGTTTACATGAAATTTTAACATTTGTTTTATTTTATAAGTCATATTTTTGTTGTTTCTTCATTATACATTATATTTTTTGATTTCACCCAATAATAAATTATTTAAAATACTATGATTTTTTTAATTTGCTGCATTAGTTTGAAATAAAATGCATTATAACAGTAAATAAATACATTCAACAAATGTTTAAGACAAATAATTATTAAAATACCATAAATTTGTAATAAGAATTATTATACTAGGTAAATGCGTTTAAGGTAAAAAAAACTTGATTTGAATGCGAAATACTAACTATAGATATATTCATTGTTGAAAGTCTTTATTCGAAATTCATTACATTGTCAATTACTGGGCAAGTAACTTTCGGCAAATTCATTGGGGCTGTCAAGTGGTTTTCTTGTAATCATCTCAAAAAGGGCATAGGTATCCATATCAAAGGCTTTCAGACTGAGTGATTCTTCAAGTGTGCACAGTTAAACGAACTATATAAACAGGCTCAGTAAGCGATCCTTGAACTCTGCATGCATTGTTTTCGTATTTTTGTACAAATTTAATTATACTCTCCTTTTTGTCTTCGTGTGGGGAACAAATCTAAGCCGGTTTGCTTTCTTGCCCGAGACGTCGAAGTGGTCGACGATTTAACTTCGTTTTTCAACCATTCAAAAGGAACAAACTCAATTCAAATCTTTTGATCTATAAAAAAAATAAAAGCTCTATAATTTTCCACATTATTATTCGCAAACGTGTTTTTATTAAACTTACAACAATAACGGCCTTTCATTCTGTAATTTATTCGTTTGTTGTCATTTTCATCAGATATGTTTTCTCTTTGTTGAAATTGGAATAGATTCCGATAAAAAATATTTCTTAAACTATACTTCATACTATTTACTATAATTACATATTTGACAATAAATTATCAGTTACCATTATTATATGCATTTTAAAAACCACTACTCACGCATACGACATAAATGGCTGACAAACAGATTATACTGTCTTTAAAGATGGATACCATATTTAATTTTACTAGTACTAGACAATTCCATACAATCGACTTGTTTGTCGATATTCACAGGTGTATAATTATCATATTTTTTTTAGTATAAAACGGTGTTTTAGAATATAAAAGAAAAATAAAATCTTGAAAAATACTCTCTTTTAAATAATTTTTACCAAAATTATAACGAAAAAGGTTTGGAAACGCTTCCCCCTTTTTGCATTGATTTTTTTTTTTTTCAAAAAATTAAATATGGATTTTCAATCTATGAAAACTCAATAAAAACGCTTGATATATAAGTACAAAGCATCATCTATATCTTATTTAAGTAAATGGGTTTTTGAGTATGCATGTGCGTTGCTTGTTGATAAGTGCATTTACTTTGACAGAGAAGATTGTGAGTTAAAATCTTGTACTATATTCATGCAAACGGCTTAAACACAGGAGTTATAAGTTATAATCAATTTTAATGAATCATAATCTCTTTTTAATTAATTGATTTATTAAAATATACTATGCTTAGCATTCAGAACGGACACAGATATTAAACAAGTCGTGGAGTTTCGAAAGACGTTGTATAAATACTGTCTATGTTTTCATAGTAATATGTATATAACTTATATTTAAATAAGTTAATATATTTTTTAAGAAATCTTAATGTTGTTTATAATGCCAGGAATATGAAATGTTTCATTGTTATAATGAAGCAGTTTGAAAAGTATATTTGAAAAGGAAAAGTTTTTTATCTTGAATTTTCTTTTCACGCTTCACATCACATCAATTCACAATCCACTATTCACCACACACAGCGGTCGATTGTCGATTCAGCCTTTCTGAGTGATAGGTGGGTGATTCTAATGGAATATGTTATATCACGGAAAATAAACTTGATATAGTACTTTTATTTAAAGATTGAGGTTTTGCAAAATAACAACTAGTTTTAGTACCCAGCGATTCTCGGTATTATATTTACTCTTAAAAATATTCATAATATCCAATAAAATAATATGTATAACGAATGTTAGTAGTCACATATGGAAGTTTACCAGTTTTAAATAATTCAGAATCTAAAATCAATTTCCATCAAGCACCATCAGTCGAAAATATTAATTATTTGAATGTTAGTAATTCATAATTTATTTATTTTAATTATGAGGGAAATCTTATTTTAAATTTTATCAGTCCACCAATTTAATTTTACTATAAAGTACATATTTTAGAAATATTTTAATAATAAATCATTAAAAATTTGCATTTAAATTAAACTAAGACGAAAAATAACATCTGAGTAATGAGTTACATAGAATAACACAAGAACATAATTAAAATCACATAAAATAAAAAATTACCCGAGATCAATCTCGATATTTTCATATATTCAGAAATATTACATAAATAGTATTTATTTTCATCTCGTATTTGCTGTTAGTTAACACCATTATAAATGAATTTGTTCTCTGTTTTTTTCTTTCAACCGTTGCATATTTGAATTTTTCTTCGTCGTTGAATAATGCATAAGAAAAAAGGCACTTAAAGAGTATTTTTCTTTCACTTTTTTTCCATTAAGCAATGACATAAAAAATGAATTACAAAAATTATTGACACATCCATTTATAACTATAATTATTATAAGCAAACTACGTTTGTATTCCTGATTTCTCAAACTATGCATCAAAGTCACCTCTTTTACCACATTCAGAGTAATATTGTGTCAGAAAAATGTATTGTGAAAACCGAAAACTTATTTTGTATTGAGAGAGAACGCAGCGGGGGTTAGTTGGGAGGACCAAATCTCCCTCTTGCCCTCTTATGTGCCCCGTTTCGCACAAAGAGTACCCAAATTGTCAAAAACTCAAATAATATTTGAATAAAAATTGTATTCGAAGTGATGGAAACTATATATTTTACCCGGTTTTGAAATACTGCTTATATATTAATGCTTTCTTTATATTTTTTTTACATTATTTGTTTATTTTCCTATTCAAAAATTACTTAAATGTTGTTATTTGTATTGAAAACCTTGATAATGTTGAGCAATCAACCAAATTAAATTATTTAGAACAAAAAATATATCAAAAAATTACCCTTATATATTTTGGTTGTCATAAATTTGTGATTTTTGAAACCTTTTCATAAAACCTATGACTAAGTGATTTGATATAATTAATTATAGTACAGTACATATTATATCAATTTTGTATTTAGCATGTACTTAATATAATTAACTTTTGTTGCGTTCAAAACAATTCGAAAAAAGCTTTGTTGGGTTTCCATTGAAATATATTAGATTTAATTGTATATAGAAATTACTGTTGTTCCACACGTTTATGTTAATATGTGTATACTTGGTATTTTTTTAATGTCCTAGTATCGAAAATATTTTAATAAACAAACCTCCTCTTTCGCTTTATTATACGAAACTTTTTCATCGAAACAAATCGTAATGATCAACTGTTTCAATCGATTGCATTCAAACAAAACACCATAGAATCTTCTCCTTCAATAATAATTAATAACAACATTTCAATATAATCTAGACACAAAAATATTAAATTTTAAGTTGTATTACTACAAATAACCACTCTCTTTTCATTGATATTATTTATGTGTGCAGCTTAAAATATTAAAAACCAATCCTGATATTTTGAAATATTTTTTGTTTGCATTTATGTTTCAAAGCACATGAGTCTTGGTAATATAAATATTTGCCATACCAAATTAGTGTTCAAAAAGATAACTTTGCAATATTATTCAAGTCAAAAATACTATTCAGCTCATCTTGTATAGTTAAATTTCGTTTATCAACATTCGCCTACTCCAAGTCCAACTGAGCGGACGGTCTGTGAATACAGCCGAGGAGTGTTGTATTATGCAAGATTGGAAATACACAATTTTCCTTGATATTGTACGTGAAGTGTTGGTATGGGAAAGCGGTATATTTTCCATTCACTAGGAGAATGGGATTGTTAGATTGTCATTCAAATAGGGTCGCAGAATATGTACTGAACTGTGTATATGAAAACTCTTAGTAAATAATTGTTTTAATAAAATCAGCAATCATAAATAATAATAAAATATCAAAAAAATCATTGAACTGTTCATTGAAATATTGATTACGATTTTCAATATTAAATAATTATGTTAACTTTTATCATCATTTACTACTGCGTTTTTTATCCATAAGTAATTTTTTCAGAAAAATCCATACGAGCAAAAATTATATTTTGGAAAAAAATATTATTTTTATTATGGCAATATATATAATTTTTAACATCTCCGCTACAAGGGTAAACCATGTGGATGTATACAGTGTGAAGATATTCGCAACAATAGTGGATTATATGGATCTTTACAATGTGAAGAAATGTATTGATATATCAAAATGTATTGTCAGACATTTTTTTAACCTAATAGGCAGGCATCTAGTCTTGTGTATCTAATTTTTTTTTAATCCAACAGATTTAGGAAGCAAAATTCGCATTCCCTGGATGCGAGACGCATACGCTAATCGCTATGCTACCGAGGAGGCCTAGGAGGGTATTACTTTAGGCTTGTATTATTATCCTAGCAATATAATTGGCATTTTATATGTACAGAATAACAATATCTCATCATAACTAGCACCGATTTTGTTAGAGTTTCATCGCAAACAAATATTTGTTTGCCACGCTCTTGTTTCTTTTGTGAGAGTAGTCATTATTTTTGCAACGCTACCTGAAAAGCTCCCACACAATATGTTGGTATATATTCTGATGTCGATATAATTATACACTCGCGCTGTGACAGCGGTTTTGCTGCGTTTGATTTGTCACGCCCGCTTTTTTGTGCCTCCAAACTGTAACAAACGAACTGTGCTACACTGTAATTTTAACACAAACTTTTGGATAGAGCGGAAACACTATTATAATTATTGTGGTAAAGCTCGGATATTGGTAGCTTGCTTGACAAAGCTCGCACTTGGCGGTGAATATAGGGCGTATTTAATATTTTTAACTAAGCGTATGTATCCATATTATGCAGCTACTTAATACTTAATAATATTGTGTAAAAAATTAACAGTTTCATTTTTGATTGAATAATGAAATAAAGTCACCATAGTTCTTACTACCAAAGTGTACTACGGCATGGGGTAAACTATCAATACATATATTGTTTAAAAATCAATAGAATCATGGCATGGTCAATCTTTAAATATACAGAGAGAATAGAAATATTTATGATTATTTTAGTTTGTTCATACTTGCAGTAGTGATATATGTATTCGGACAAATAAAATAGGTGGTATTATTTCTTTTGTCTGAGAAGGGGAAAGAGGCGCGTGAAATTGGCGTCCGAGCGGCTTGCAACGCCCACGCACGCGCACCCGTTTGGCCTATTTATTATAATAACATGCCATTACGAGAAATAGCTACAAAGGTAGCCGCGAGTACTTTTTCCATTTATGTAATGTTTATAAAGTTATTAAAATCATTGCGCATAATTAGGAAGCCGCATTACGAACGGTTGGGAAACAGATGCTTACGTCGAAAGCTTAAATGATTGGACTACGTGTCAAAGTCTAAGTTTAAAAATAAACGAAAAACTCGATGGTATGTCAAAAGGTATGCACCGACTTTAAAATTACTAGAATACGTACTACGGATGCTTCCAAAGAACTTCAATTCTATTTGCTATTATTTCGACCTGTGATTCAAACAATTCAAAAGATGTATTCGACGGTATTAAAATGTGGTACTATGGTTACGGTGGATTTAAAATAACCATCGGTTGATAGATAATTTCTAAGGTAGGAATGTCAAGTCAAGAAGTCAAGAATTTGGAGTATAAGAGATTTTGTAATTATGCATCATGTTAAACATGTATATTTTTCTGGGCTAAATAAATGGTAAATATAATAAACTTTTATCAGAATATATTAATTAAAAATTAGCAATATTTTTCTGATTTAACATATCCAAAAGGCATGAATAATTTAAATAGAGACAAAATCTATTTTAAAATGCATTTTGTATCGCTTAAATACGTTAATATGGGTTAATAAAATAACAGAAAGAACCAAAAGTGATATTTTTTTAATGTAATTTTTTTTTTTAAATTACCATTCAGTATATATATTTTTTTTTTAATTCGTTGAGTTAATCGAATTGACAGTACTCAATTATGATAAACAAAGTTGTGTTAACAAATCTCTATAAAGAAAAAAATCGTTATTCTTTGAAAACAAATATGATTTGTGACAAGATTAATAACCATTTAGCAAATATATCATTAAAAACATTCAACAACCACTACATTTACCATTTAAAGATATTTATTTCAGAAATGAAGTATGTGTATCTCCACAATGTGCAGAGTTTTTTAAGGAAATTACCTGTCTGCTAATTGATTAACCGATTGGTAATCCAGTTTTATGCATTAATGTTTTTAAATTTACTTAATAGATTTGATATTGGAATTTGTAATGAAACGCTGGTACTAAGCTCTCAACAAACGGGAGAAACGATACTATAATAAGTTATCAGAATATTTACTCTTGACTCAGTTTTAAATATATTAGTATAATTATTAATAATAATATTTTAATTCAATAATACAACGAATATTATAAATAGACTGCATTGATATCTGTTCCATTTATCTGAATCCCATAATGTTTTCGAAGTAATATGTATCGAATAATTCTTTTGTAATGAAAAAGACGCAAATCTCATTGTAATCCACTTGGAAATCCGTCGGTATCGAAACTGATCCCATTGATATGAGGGCAACACAAAAAAGGCCACCAAATGAGAAAACGGCAACTACAGTAATCCGGATAATGAACTATTTTACGACTAGATGTAGGGATGTGATATAAAATATTGACTTCATCTGTAAATTGTAAAATAATGTTTTAAATACGTAATGATCCATCACAACATGAGTCGTTTTCCCCAGCTTTATAACAAACCATTTTTAACCATTTTCTATCGTATTAATTTCATTAGATGACAAAATATATTTAGTGATTGTCTAATTTTCTAAGTATATTATCATTTCACTGCCGTTTCAGTTATTTTTGGAATTTTTTTCGCGTTACCTACGATTAATTGTATCTATCCTCAGTTATCAACGCGTTTTCATATATGGTGACAGGTTTGGTATATTACTTGAAAGACTGTGCTGAATCGGAGTTTGCTTCGATGTGACGATCTCTTATCTCATTTTTAGTATAGTTCACGAATGTATGTAAAAAATAATATGGAAGCATTGCAATGTGCACTTTTAATAGAATGTCCGCTCCAAAATACGAGCAATTGGATTTCAACAGTGTTAAAATAACCTCTTAAAAAAATGAATATAACGAAATTAGCACTTAAAATCAATCTTGATAAATTATTTTTCACCTGAATTAATTATCAGCCAATTATGAAACCCATTAGGTGTCCAGTCTGACATCTTAATTCTTATCTCACCTTAGGAATATTTTACTTGTAAACACGCTCGTGTAAACCTCTTGACAACCAAGAAAACAATGAGACACTGGAAATTTTTCATCCATTCCATAATATATCTACGCAATTTCATACTTTTATTTAATAGTTTCTTAACAGGATTTAATACCAAGATTAACAAAAATATTGATAATTAATAATAAGACAACATCCTTACTTCAGCTTTCCAGAGGTTGACGGGGGTTGAAGGGCGCCGCGGGACAGACAAAGGGGAGGAAAAGCAACAAAAAAGGGCGCACCGGAGACGGAAGTCATATTATTTCGTTTCCCGCGGAACAGAGAGCAAGCAGCCTGCCTGCAGACTGATTATTTAAGAAGCCAACTCCTAACGGGTGCCCCCTTTCAATCAACTTCATCTACTAGGTCTCAACTCTATGTTATTTGTTCGCTGCGATAAGCCCGACTCAAGCATGTCCCGGTGTCCATAATATATATTTTAGCTTAAACTTTTCCATAGTCAGTTATTATTTTAAATAGAATATTTTATTAAATATATTATGTAATATAAATAATTGATAACGCTGAAAGTAGAACAATTGATATAATAGAATGTAAAAATTACACGTTACTACTGTTCTTTACTTGGTAGAAGCTCCTGTGACAGAAAGACACACACATGTATTTTCTGTTTTATAGTACAGATTTTACATTCTTATCACATCATTATTATTATTATTGTTCAAGCGGTGGCGCTTGTGTCATTACGGTGGTCTGTGTAATTAATAAATACCATTTATTTTTAAAGCTAAAGTTGCATGATTTGTTTACAAAATGTTAAACATAAATTTTGGATGAATTTTCCTTTCAATAGTTATTTAGTACGTATCTTGACATTTTTTTTCAATATTGACGCGCTCACATAAATTGTAAAAAAAATCCTTGGGCATACGATAAACAGAAAATAATTAATGATATTTGAACGGTGTGAGTGGGTTATTCCGAGACAGTTTATGTTAAAAATAGCGTAATTCAGAGAGGTTAGGTGGACTGGAGAGGTTATAAATAAAACGGTGTTGCCCAGAAAAACATGGTTACATCAAAATCCCCAATTTAATCAACACCTGGAGAAAAATACTTTTTTATGTGTATTTTTTTAATTACACTAAATATATTGTGTTGGGTATTAATTTTGTATGCTGGATGTTGGCCGCATCATATGTCGATCTGTTGTAAAGACCTAACACAATACGTTATAACAATTGTATTTTTAAAACGATAAAAAGATAATGAATTTAATAATTATAATTTAAAAACACAACAGTAATAAAATTTCAAATATCTTCGCCCCCCTCTCATGCTAGACTGCAATAAGCAAAGACAAAAGCTTCGGTGCGCCATATTCAGAGCTTCCCATTTTAATTTATTCAAATTTCCCTTGACATTTCACCTATACCTATTCATTTTATTTACGAACGCAGCCTATTATTTTTATGTTTTATGGCACGAAAGCCTAAGTACTAACTTCTCCTATTAACAGTATTTACTTGATGCACACGAAGGAAATAATATCCAGGGGGTAAAAACTTTTGTTGAAGGGTTGACTTTTCAAGGCATGCCTTTTATACAATTTCATTGAATTTGAATGAATTTGTCCTTAATATATTATTGTACCTATTAGAATACTGTATAATATTAATGCAGTTTGTGTATATACATTTATATGATCAAAATGAGAATATACTATATGCATTTAGAACTAAGATAGAATCTTGTTAGTTGGTTAAAGGTTGATTAAGAATAAAATAGCATATGTAAAGCTTGAGACGATACTCAACTCTTATAAATTTTAAGCGCATATAATAAGAGCTTATGGCTCGTACTGTAATTATATAAAATTCTTTTATTTTTCAACATTCATACTTTGTTCTGAGATTTTTTTACTTCTAATGATATTGGCGCATCAACCGTTATTGCGTTTTTAATTTAATTTGAATAATAATGAGAAAATAATTTAACCAATTGTAGATATTTATACATGTGATTTGAAATAACTTTTTGACTTTGAAAGAATGAGATTATTTGTATGAATCTTATAAGATTATGTGACTCTGATAGTCGAATTGGTCAATATTTTTTTTTGACTATGTTCGCTTCGAAAGTGGCGCATATAAATCCACACAGTGTGAAGATGTCCACTCCTAAAGTGGAGTATAAGTGTCTCCGAAATGTGAAGACGTCTTGACCGATTAGAATTGTTTGTCAGACAATTTATCAACCCAATGGGCATTCGGTCCTACATTTTTGGATTTAAAAAATACGCGCTTGATATATTGCTACCGGGAGTCTTATTTATGTCTCAAAATCCAATAATAATGGTCTCAACATTCAGCTTATAATGAATCTTACAGTTTCATCTAGTTTTTTAAATTCACGAAATTGTATACACTTTGTATTCGAAGCAGTCATTTATTCAAATTGGATTTTTTAAATACAGAGTAAAAAAATTCTAAATTATTTAAAACTGCTAAAATTCCATATGTGATATATGGAAGTTTACCAGTTTTAAATAATTTAGAATTTAAAATCAATTTCCATCAAGCACCATCAGTCAAAAATATTAATTATTACAGAGTAAAAAAATAAAAACAATAATTATATTTCCAATTAGTTATTATAGTTTAAATTATCAAATAAACTAACCAAACAAAATACACGTAGAATTATGATTTAATATCGATTAAATCTCTGTAAAATGAATGCTATCTATTTGAGTTTACAACTTTTCAAATAATAAATAGATAAGTAATATTAAAAATACTTTTCACTATTAGAGTTACGATAGAAACACAATGAATATCCATCTACATCTGTATCTTATTCAATTTATATTTCTATGAGTTATCTAAGAAAACACGAGTTTTCTTTTAATATATCATTTTAACAATTAGTTGAAATTATTCATATATTTTTACTCTTTTCTACATTACATGGATACATCGATAAAACATTCAAACTATCGAATAATAAAAACAATTGATTGTTCGTCTATCAAATATTATGGACTTTTATTAAGAAAGTAATTTTCTTATCCCTGAGATAGTCCAGTAGCTGAAATTCTGATTTTCCATTGCACTGGTCCATCATAGTGAAGAAAAACTTCGCTTGGGGCATACACGGCCCCCTTCCAGCCTCTACTCCTTGCTTTCCACTACACCTATCATAATAAATTAAAATGCCACACCGCAAAATGGCGGCGAATGAGATGACGAGGTATTGTCATATGGCTTAGCTTTGTTTTAGCCGCAGAGGACCATCGAGAGATGGCTGAATGTTGTATCCAACATTCATGAGACATATCTAGTGATTATCATTTTGTTTAATGACTGTAATGAGAAAAATGTTCATGGAAGTTTTAGTCACTCAATATTTTTTTTTAATTAAAAAAATCCAAAGATTTCATTCAGTTCAAAATAATGGGACTGATTAAATGACTCTAAAGGCATTTATTAATAATAATTAGCACTGTGAACTGACTATGCATAATTCATTATTAAAATTAATATACAATAAATAAGACGCGCGGCATAATTTGTATACAAAAACAAGTGATAAAAGCTTGTTATAGGTATTAAAGTAAATGTTCTCCGTGTAAAGTAATTAATTTTGATTTCGTTCATAGACTGTTCAGTTTAGATGAGTATGGTCACTTATGAATGTGGTTTTAGTGATATGAATCGACACTCGTCATAGTACACTGCGCAAATTGGACGAATTAGTCTGTCAACATTTCAGACAGAGAATATTATCAAATTCTGGTAGAAGTTTTAACCCTACTCACTTTGGTCAGTGTTGCAATACGCATCATGAGACATAATAATAATTATATCGTTAGCAAATGCGGATTAATAATACATCAGAGAAGATGGTTTTAAATTAGTATTACATATTATCCCATTAGTACACTCAAATAAGAAATTATACTATGTTGATGCCTATCATGTGGATTAAATTCTGTAGTTTTTTATTGTTTTTAAATCTGATAATAACAAGTATCAATTGAACTAAATTTAATTTCACAATTTTCATTCATAAAAATATATGATGGTTAAAAAGAAGAATATTTTTATAAAGACTAATAAAAAAAAATAAAAACTGGATCACATTATACCGGCACACTCGCCTTATGATTACATTAATTTAGCCATGCATTTTTTTGGTTTCTGCTTAGGTATCGTAAAAGAGAGTTCTGTTTCATTTATCTAGAAGATCAGGTATATTTTCGAACGCGTAGAACTAATCTGCCAGTAGTAATTGTAAAATTACTCTAGGAATCAATATCTTCCAACAGAATTGAATAAAATCCGTCTAATTTCTCCGGTTCTGACTTCTTTCTCAAATTCTTGTGATGTATAAATGTTCTCAACATGTTGAATAAATAAATAAAATAATTTACATATTTTTCCACTATCGTTTACCATATAATGAGGAACATAATATTATGACATCACCGCAAGTGTTAGTACCATTCAATTAAAATAGGCATGCACCAACTCAAATACGTTTATCGCAAGTTGAAGAAATAATAAAATCCATGAGTATATTTCAATGTCAAATAAATTATTATACGACAGTCTGATTATGAATAATGGAATATTATTGAGGTCTTACTTGTTCTCTTGTCAATAAAGCTTATAATAAATCTTTTCTAGAAAGCTCGTCTGAATAAGCTTTGTTTAAAACACTAAGAATTTGGCGGTTTTCTCTATGTTCTTTTTGTGAAACAGGGCAATAAACAATAACAGTTAGATATTTTAACCAATCATAAAAATTTGTTCCTTTGTGCCGTTACAAAGATAGTTTTAGGGATAACACTCATTTTACCGAAGCATTGTTTTATGACCATAATAAACACATTGAAACAAGCTGAAATCAACAAGAAGGCAACTGCTTTGTGTCTAGTATTTTTCGTTTAATATGGTTCGTAAGAAAGGATTCAGCATTATCGTGATTTGAAAGACTTGAAAGCTATATTCCCATGTTATTATTATCGCTTATTGTATGGTAAAGCAATATTATTATATACATACCGTACCTATTCCTAAACTCTATTTTTATATATTTAATACTGTCGAATATTAATCATTGTTTATAATTTGTATAATAACTGTTACATTGATCGATATTTAAGCTTATAATAAGTTTAAATTATCACATCTTTGTTTGCAATATTGACAATCAGGTTCATTCAAAATGTTCAAATTTAAATCACTATTTTGTTTTAATAACTACGTTAAATTCTAAAAATACTTGTTTTTACCAACCATGCTTTTCCGAAAAATGGAAAATATTAATTTCTCAAATATAATAAAGTTTCTTGTGAATTTACATTTCATGATGATAGCTTGTCAACTATTTGCTCAAACTATTGAGTATTAATTAGTAGGTATTGCAGTTTTGTTTAACAATCCCTTTATAACTGTGCCGCGAAGTGCTCGCAACTACCGATCAACTATCTACCGAACGAAAAATATGTTTTTTTTTGTATACCTATCTTTTTTATCTCTATATGGATTTTAAACATTGGTTATATCGCCCTATGATGTGAGTAATTCAGTTAGATATAATATGCCGCTTAATCATTTTATAATTTACCAATGGCTCATTATATTTATACCATCTCAATGTAAACAATGCCACATATTATTTTTAAGCAATATTTTAGAGGTATACATTTTACAAATTAAATAAACCTGTCTAACTAAACTTTGTCCTTGATTTTAACTATTATGTTTCGGGATCAGAGAGCTGAAATGGAGAGTACGAAATGACCTCCGATAAAAAATGATTTATGTTTTCAGACATACTCTATTTCCAGACAGATGTATCTTCCAAGAAGGTAGGTATTGACTTTTCAATAGACAGTTACCGTTTTCTACATGGAAATATAATTGCAAGCAGTGTTAGGATGGTAGATAAAGTTTAGTGAGTTCATCTTCAACGCCTTAATAATATCCAAATATCAATAATTTACACAGTAAGATTGATCTAATGATCTCACTATTGTACACATATACACCGATATCGACTTGCTGGAAATAAAATATGTGGTAGGTGATAATTTATTATGTAAATTATCACCATCAATTTTTACCTAATCGTTAATTAATAATTATTATATCTAATTTTTACATTAAAATATACATTTTATTTAGTTTTAATAGTATTGCATGAGCTGATCCTGGTGAAACCCACTAATTATATAGAAACATTGTGGAAATTGATTAACACTAAGTAAACTATTATTTTATTGAAAACGTATTTGATGTATATTATCAAAACTATCAATACATTCGCATTTTTATAGTTGTTGATAAAAACGGGCTAGTGGAAATCGTTTTAAAATAGAATTTTACTTAATTAATTTAAAAGTTCAGCAAACTAAATTAATTAGTTATAAAGCATGAATATTATTATACGTTTGAATATAATTCTTAATCTGGAATATAAGGAACTATAAATGAAGTATTTAATTCGTACAGAAAACTGTATAATACATAAAAAACAAAGATTATAATTCTACATACTAATATAAAAACTAATGAGGTATGTCTGTAAAATACTATTCATCAAATTTTAATGTAGATAACGGAATAATCAGAGTAACTAACAGAATATTTCTGTAGGGGACGAAAACGATTTTATTTTATTACCCCAGCACTTAACAGCTTTATTTTTCAATAATTTTACAGTTAGCGCGGTACTTTGTCTAAAATGTTTTAAACAAATAACTGCTTAGCAACAATACAGTGTTGCGGCCACAGTCGGTCTTTCTTTTAACATTTTTTGGAAGTAAAAGATAATAATAAGCCATAGTTTAAGGCGATTATATTATTTTAACGAGAAAGAAATGTCATAATACGTTTAATAACATGCCGAAAATTGCTTTGTCAACATATTTTTAATTACTTTATGTCTACTTAAATTTTAAACTGAAATCGATATTCTGAGAGTCACAGGATTTGAAATACAATTTATTACCTTGTCTATTATGTCTTTCTAATAGGGTAGTGGTTAGCAGGCGCGCTCCGCAATCCGGATAATGCGGGTTCGATTCTTACATCTACTGAATTTTTAACCATCTCTAATGTAGAACTTGGGATGCTCATTGAGTTGAGCGATTATTTAACAACTTATTCTTGTGTGTCTCCCTGGTAGCGTAGTTAGTACCGTGCGCGCCTAGCAATCCGGGATATGCGGGCTCGATTTCGCATTTGTCAGATTTTCTAAATCCAAAAATGCAGGACTGAATGCCCATTGGGTTGAGCAATTTTCTGACAAACATTTCTCTTGAAAAATAATCTGTCATGCTGTCTTCACATTGCGAAAATCCGTATACTCCACTTTCAGAGTGGATATCTTCATTCATATACTCTACGTTAGGAGCGAACATAGTATATACTCGTATAAACAAGTATCAATGTATTATTATCATCATCATAAAAAATACCAGCATTTAAAATATTTATATATATTTTTTTATACCATGTTCGCTCCCAAACTGGAGCATATGGATCTACACAAAGTGAAGAATCCACTCCGAAAGTAGAGTATATG
>JAGVSQ010001734.1:0-27630 GCA_022683975.1 Rhyacophila evoluta | reverse complement strand
GCCTACATATAATGTAGCCTGAAGATGCCGAAAGGCGAAACCCGGGTAGCTAACAATGATCTCACATACGGAAGTTTACTAGTATGTTTCTTAATCTGGGTCTATAAAGTCGTCTTTGGTGGAACATAGAGGTGAAAACCGAAAAAAAATGTGAAGGCATAACCAATTCTAGGAGAGGCACGGACGGAATAAAATTCACACTGAACTACACGAGAGAATCGGTTACGAGAAATATTTTACTTTTTTTCCCGATAAAATATTGAAACGAGAGAGGCACAAATTTTTTTTAACTCAAAAAAGAGTCACAGGCAAGAAAGGTTGAGATATACTGGTCTAGACAATGGTGCAGATGGTGGCAGGGTTTTCATTAAATTTTATTGCCATATGAGATTTATATTATTATTCACAATTTATTGCAATAAAGTCTTGTCATTGAGATTAGCGACATATGATTATCATTTTTCATTTCAACTTTAACGTAAATATGTTTTAAGATCTTTATTTTTGTTTTTGCTTTGACGTTCATCTTATTTTCTCGTGCAGAAGTGCAAATTTTTTTTAAAAGCGTCTACGAAAATATGGGAAAATGCTTGCAAAAGACGCATTTTTATGAACACGTTAAATTTACATTTTCTCGTATTCGTAAAAAGTGATAAAGATAAAGAAATTCTCACTTTTTTCTCCATTATGTTGACGTTGTTTTCCAATATACACGTGAATAGCGATAGCGTCAGAAAATTTGAATTAACTTGTAACTTGCATAAGTTCAAGTTTACAAAATAAATTTATACCAGCTTTCGTAAAACCTTAAATGCGTTAATTGCATTTTATTTGTTTCCTTATTTAAAAAAAAATATTGATTATATTAATTAACATTTTATTTGAATCATTGTTTTTCTTTTCATTTCAACTTAATTTGAAACAAATAAATCTCCAAGATATCAAAACTTAATTTAACGTCTTATATAAATACATTTATACCGAAAATTATTGCTAAGGAAGGCACGGGGTACCTTAAATTCATGAAAAAGTATTGGAATTGGCCATGACATTTATTAAGAATGCCTCCAGAAAGTCGAAATTCAGATTGTTTTTTTTTCCAACTGGTGAGATCAAGGCCTCTTGGCGAAACCTGTTGAGTAATAGCTATACTATAAATTTTATAGGATATATTCAAAGGAGTTAAGGGATGCTGGTGTGACCTGGAAGATTGCAGCCACTTATGGGGGACTTAGAATTTTTAAGATGCCATATACTCTACGTAGGAAGTGAATATGGCTGTAGAAGAAGAAAATATCAACGGATAATCTTTAAATTCATTAGGTAATAATATTTATTTAAATAAATTATTATTATTTATTGTTTTATATCCAAGCAGGACAATTTGTAATCTCGCCCTCACAGTTTTAGTCATGGATGTACTACATATTAATTAATTATTAACATAGTTATATAATTACTATAAACTAATTATTAATTAAGTTAATAAGTTAATAGATGATTAACGAAGTATTACGTTTTTGAGTTAAAATAAAAATAATATGAAAAATAGTATCATAAACTCATAATACAATATAAAAATATTATTTTCACAGAATTCGATAATCTAATAAACAAAATAGATATATTGATAACATAATAAATAATTGACACTTAGACAAAAATAAATCAGATGTATTTGTTATTAAATATATTTATTTGCGGATAAAAAGTATTTTTTGTCTTTTACTCGTAATACTCATTTTTATGTTTTAATTAAAGTATGAACTTATAAAAATAATTGAATTTTTTATATACTACTAATAAACATTCATTACTTCAATAATTCCGGAGCAAATATAAATAAAACTAGCAGATGGTTTCATAAAGATAAACTATAATATGAAATAGTATAAAAGAACTTTAATTTTTCTTTGTGATTAGCCTGCTTAAGACTGAATTAATCAAGTGACTTTTAATATAAACAGCAACAAAAATATGAAGTGTCTTATTAAATAAATCACGAGGTATTTAAGTAAAAATTTTCTGCTTCACAAAAGAATAAAAAACATCATTCGATAACTTAAGTAAGTATTGTAATTATTATTCAGCCACATTAAAAAGTTTTTTCGTAAGTAGCAATAAAATATTTTTCAAATAAAACGAAAAATCAAGTGTAAGTACTTTGAACATCGATAATGAAAGTTTTCCTGAACATTTTCCGCGGGAAATGGACGTCTAGCTACTTTGTACTCATTCCATTTAACCTTCTTATTTTTTTTTACTTACCAGAGCTTTACGTTTTTAAACTTTGGGGTTGAGCTAAGTGATTCATTGGAAGAGGGCACATAAAAGCCTTTTAAGCGATGAATACTTTTGTGTTTAATAATTCTTGTTTTAGAAGTAATTCAATAAATGCAAAGCGAAGGTTTAAATGTTTTGATTAACGATAAGAAATTCTTCCGAGTTTTATCTTAGCGTGATTTTTAATGCGTGGATTGTAGCAGAAAACTTTCTTAATAATTTATGTTGTTTTTCATAACAAGACTCAGTTATAATTTTTACCATTTCCGTTAAAGGCTACACCTTGAATATTTTCTTCCAAACTAGTACATTTATTTAAAATAATCGTGCAACCAAATTGCTGTTCTAGAAAATTTAATTATTTTTCTGTAACAATTTAAATAAATAAAAACAGTATAGGATGTTAAATAATGTGTATTATTTTTTTTTGTACAATGAGTTCAGAAATGTTCAAAAGGATATAAGTTAAAATAATCGATAAACAGTTTCTATTTTATCAAAAATAACGATACTATTTCTATTACTATTATACTGAGAGACGTGTTGTGGAAAAATTTACAAAAGTTTTAATTCAGCTTACATCTTACTCTGATTGAAAAATATCAGCAGAATATAATTGGCGATGTTTTAGGATGCCAGATCTGGAATGGTGGAACACGACTGGTGAGTGACAAAAATCACGTCCCACAAAAGTTCCACAGGGTGGTTATATATTGCTTACCTGAAAAGGATATCGTTTTTTTTGCTGACCGTTTCCAAATACTAATCGCGTATTGACTGTCGTCTTTTCTTTGGATGTAGTTGTGGTAACTATATTTTTTTTTGTTATACCATATTTGCTCCTAAAGTGCAGTATTAGAATCTACACATTGTGAAGATATCCACTCTGAAAATGGAGTATATGGATCTTCGCATTGTGAAGACGTTTTGACAGAATATTTTTTTCGAGAATTTTTGTCAGACAATTGCTCAATCCAATGGGCATCCAGTCCTGCATTTTAGATTTTTAAAATTTGACAGTTGAATTGAATCAGAATTGAACTCGAACTATACTTACCTAGAGTGAATTGTGATTGGTGAAATTCAAATTTAATACCCCAATTTACTGTGGAAGTAAAGAATTTATTGAAATTTAATGCTTTATTTTTTTTTTGAAAAAAGAGGCTATTACAGTTGTCACTAAAGTTATGTGTGGTATTTTGGGGGATTATATAGATTGAAGTGTCAATGATGGTTGAAGAAACTTTGTTTGAGAAATTTCGATTTAATAAAAGTCTGAAAAAATATACGCGTTAATCCTTAACTTAAAAAACAACCTTCTTATTGGGCACCCCTAATAATTCATGATATAAATGTGTAAAGAAAAAAAGACGTAACCCACACAGAGCAAATTTATATGAGGCACAAAAAATCAGCTATCCTTTTTTCAAACTTAAAAGCTAAGTTTAGACCCTAATTTGGTATTTTCGGCTTATATCTTTTTATAGAATGTGTATTGAATATTCAAATTCTGATATTGAATAAAAGCTATTTTGTGGAATTGAGTCTTAGCCTCTTTTCCTTTATACAGTCGATATAGAGAGCGTAAATAGAAATGGTATACATACATTAATTCTGTCTTTAAACATATTGTTATAGGTTATAAAGGAAGACTTTTACAAGCATGTTGACTGTTTTTTGTACCGGTCAGCCATTACGTCATGGTTTCTACAAATAATATATTCTAGTATTTAAAATGCGTCATTTTTTTAACAAGAATAAAAGTGTTTTCTAAGCAAGACTAGATATTAAGAGAGTTAAAAGTAAAATCATGCACACCAGCCAAGATTTTTATGAGCTTCTTACATTCGTTATAAAATAAGTGAAGTGCAAGTGAAAATAAAAGCAAAGTTATTTTTAAAAAAACCTAACCAAAAACAGGCTTTTTGAGAAAATTTCTGATGACTATAAATATACGCAGACGCGTTCTTCGATTAAATATTCCACGTTAAATTTTGCTTGGTTTATAATTAAGGCTTGCGGATGATTGCATAATGAATGTTTGATTTAGGTAAGAAACGGGCTTGCCATAACATCAAAGCATTCTAAACTCATGGGGCTCATTATGTGGATGACTAAATTTGTCCACTTTTCAAAAGTTAATATTAACTAATGTATCATTTACATACTCACTAAGACGTGTATATTATGAAATTAGCAAACATCTAGATTAACTAAAATAATTTGATTTGGAAATGTGGCCTGGTATCTATAAAACTAAGCCAAAAACTTAAATCATTTTTTTCAGTATTTCTTTATATATTTATTACATACTGGTAAATTAAATAGCCCTACCTCATCACATATTATAGTATTTTTTTTTATTCTTTAATTTCTACATTCAGTTTTATTTTTTCCATTAAGAAAAAAATATTATCATTAACTTATGCACATATTTATTATATTTTATATCACAGATTTTTCACCATGTACGCTTTAAAAGTAAACTATTGTATATAGGTCTTTACATGCGTATATACTATATATATGTGGAGATGTCCATTCTGAAAGTAGAATATACTCGTATGGATTTCCACAATGTGAGACATGTTTTGACGGATTTTTTTTTTACGAGAATTGGTTGTCAAAAAATTACTCAACCTAATGGAAATCCAGTCCTGTATTTTCAGATTTTTTAAAATTCATCAGATGTCGAAATTGAGCCCCCATTCCTCGGATACGAGGCATGCACTTTCACCTCTTGGCTAACGGGGAGACAAAATTATACTTTTTACTATTCATTTTATCAGTATACATTGAGATATAATTCGATAGTAAATAAAATTTAAACACGTTCGCTTAGAATATAGAGATCAGATATATTTATAAATAAAATGTTTATAGAATATTTTCACAAAATTTGTCAGCATATAATTAGTCCCATTGACTGTTCAACCATGCATCTTTTTTATTCCTTGTTCGCTCTCAAGATGGAGCATATGGGTTTACACAGTGTGAAGATATTCACTTCGAAAGTGGAGTATATAGATCTCCACAATGCGAAGACGTCTTGACAGATTGTTTGTCAAACAGATGCTCAACCGAATGAGCGTCAAGCCCAAAAGTTTTGGATTTTTCAAAACCGACAGATGGGGAATTCAACTCGTATTCCCCGGATCACTAAACACGCACGCTATTAACAACGCTACCAGAGAGGTCTTTAGATATAAAAAAATACTTATGCAGCTTTGTGATTTGAAACGTTAACCTTCGACAACCAAATCGTAAATTTCATCACAGTTATAAAAAAATAAAGCATATTTTTCAAGAAATTATTATCGCCAAATAACTATAGAAATTTATTATAGGAACTAGAAACTTAGGTCTATCCGACACGTGTCACGTGTATTGTTTATCTGATTGTGACTGATAATCTCCCAGGCATACAATACTGAAGAGGTATAAATATACGGTATTATTTAGCTTTTATGATTGTAGTATATTTCCAAGAAAACGTTTATTTAATGTACAAATTGTTCCTTAGAATGAAACACCAGGTGATAAATTAAAGAAGGGATAAACATATTTCGAAAGACACGAAATAATTCAAAAGACATTCCACCTTTTGTTTTTCAGTTTTATGCTACAAATACCTAAAATAAAGTAATGAATTTTTCGCAAGTTCTTATACTACTTACAATTTACCAGAAAAGATTTATGAGTGCTTTTTACCAATTAAAGTAGCCGTTTTATAAAATAAAAAAATAATATTTACCATCGTTCAAAATACCTTACTTATTGTTAATGGAAAGTATTTATATTTGAACGTTATTAAAATTGTTACTCACTGAGTTGTTAAAAAAACAATAAAAACTCATAGTACATTTATCGGAAATAATAAAATTCTTGCAGCAATGAAAATATATGTTTATACCAGTAATTAAAGACGATTTATAAAAACATTTTTACATTTTAATGTAGCTTACTTTACATCTGTGATGGATAGTGAGTGACAAGTACTTTTATTTTATTTATTTTTTCTCGAAATATACTCGTTGCTAGGTTTTCATACTTTAAGCATTCATTATAAAAACTCCCATGATTTCAATGATGTCATTACGCAATAACATTGATCACTATCGACACAAATAATAATTTTGTTTTAAATTTAGGATTGGTATGCGCGTGTGTGTATTTAATCATATTGATATATGTATATTATGCAGAATTGACCATTCATTTTAACGATGTTTTAACGTATCGGAGGGGAAGAGAGGGAGCATTTCTAAATGCAGAACTTACTTGCCAGTAGTCATGCAAACGCAGAGAGCAGCGGTGATGTTTATTACAAAGGACATTGCCTCGGTTATTGATATCTTCTGTGAGTAAAGTGATTTTAATTTATAATGTTGTCTAACTCACTGGGCAAGCTCTTTTTGTTTTTTTTTCTCTGTGCGTTAAATGTTGTACCTGTTATTAGTAATTGATTTTCTTCTAATATGTTTTGTATAAAACAAAATTATTCCGTTTGTTATTATACTATGTTGTAAATGCTTTAAGCTGACAGTTTATGATGCAACATATAAAATAAATCAGTCAGTAAATGATATTTGCCTGGAGATGCACTAATTTTATATTATTTGACTCTTTAAGTTAATATTATGATTTCTAAAGCTAATTTATGTAGCAGTTTTTTGCATATTCAATTTTAAATGTATTTTTAACTGGATGATTGGACTCAAGCACCGTAGGTTTTGGTACAGTAAGGCAAAAATTAAAACACATATTTAAAAATGGTAAATAATACAATTTTTGACGAATGAAAAATAGGTACGAATATAAATGTATTAATTTAGGTTGTCGCACAGAGTATAAAGTTTTATGGAATACTATGCGCTATATAATTGATATGATTAAGTTGCAGACTTCCTGCATATTTTTTGAAAAATAAAACGTATAAGTGAGTCAATTATCTCTAGATCCAAATGATAGTCTGCCGGCAGTATAATTTCGTAGGAACAGTAAGCAACAAAATGAACTCTATACAAATGGATAAATAAATGTATTGCACATGATTGCAGAGATCAAAATTATATTATATATCGAATAACGCATGACTGTACAAAGAAAAAAGGACGTGGTCCTAAATTTTTCAAAATAACCTTTTTACGATAATCATGTTAGTGAAAATCTCAGAATTTCAACGAGAAATTGAGCATATTTAATGGTTACTTATATAATAATCTTATTGACAAAAATCAATTTATTATTAATTTTCATACTACCTCGATGCATGCAAAGCTAACGTTTTCCAACAAACGGTGATATATCGGTGCCTAGCAATCAAAGGGTTAAAAAATAATACATGTATTGTGATAAACAAACAACCAATGTAATCTTCTTTTTGTAATATATTGGCGAAGAATCAGATTATTTTGGTTAAAAAATTAATGTCACGGTGATAAACGGTTGAATGTTGAAAATAGTTTGAATAGTATTTTTGATATTTAATTTATTAGATTTAATAATTTATTGACAAAAATAGTAGTTGAAAAGATTTGGTACAAATATACTCATATGCATTTATATTTATTTAATAAAACATTTTAAATACTCAATTATTCAGTGAAATAAACTTCGTAACATATAAATTTATGAAACAAGAACTTTTTCACATTATCTATGCAAACAGTAATAATATAAAACACCTAAAAGTCTTTTTTTCATTTACTTATATTAAACTTCACATTTTACTATTAGCATTTTGTAATATATAAAAAAATGAAAAGATTTATACTGTGTAAGTAAATATTTTTCGATTAAATTTTTTTATAATATTTATGTGAGTATACAAGTTTAATTGCCTCAGGCGTATGTAACGTATTAACATTTGAAATGAAAATGTGTTTGCTCACAATTCCTATTGCGAGAAGTTTCATTTTAGAAGTCATTTTATTATAGTTTTAAATTATGTATATATTACAGTTAATGATTTTTATTGACGTTCAGTTATTTGATTAAAAAAAACTTTAAATTAAAAAATATGTAATTGTTTTCTATTACCCGGTTTTGCTTGTGGAGAAGAGCCAAACTCTTTTTAAAATTAAATTTTATTTATCATGGTATTGTTACTCTATTTAAATAGCTGGCCGGCTGTAAGCCTCGTTTTGATCATTGATGATGGTATTAAAAGTTTAAAGTAAAACAGTTGACCTAGAAATGGCAACCAGAATTACATGGGAAGACTGTATGTTGTTCACCGTTTGGGAGAAGCTTCTGGACAAAAAGATATAAATATTTATTTTCTTATTTTTATAATCATTACTCTATGTACTACATCCAATTGATATCTAATTTACTTTTGTTGTTCCATAAACAGTAATTTTAAGTATAAAGATATTTCACTGCCTAAGTTAGAATAAATCCATATTTTAAAATTGTATATTCAATCAAATCAGAGAAAATATGTTTATAAATTTTTATTTTTTAAAATTGCACGGGAAATTTGCAAAAAATATTTAATGTATAGCATATACTATACTTAATATTTTTTTTATGTATTCAACAATTTCATAAACATGTGTAATTCTATGTAAATATAATTATATTTTATCCAAATGAAAACGTAGATTATTAATATTGAAAATATACTTAGAAACTTGAATTGTTTTATTCATTATGATAATTTTACCATTCTTATGAAATTATAATTACATATAAACCTGTTCTTTATCACCCACCAAAACTTCACATACAAATTTATGAGTGGAAACCATCGCTTAGTGGACGTACATTGTCGTTAAAACTTTTACTAAAAGTGACCCATGAATATCCTTCAAGAACTTAAGTATACACATATCTTTTTAGTCTTGATCTGACATGGAAGCTTTATAAAGTTTATATTAAAACAAATATTTTAGATAATTTCTCACCATGGTTTTTGAGTATAATCAAATACAATATTATACCGTTTGAAGTTATATAATAAAACTTGATTATATATAAAATCAAATAAAACATTTTGAATTGAAATGTAGTTTATTATAGTGTCAATTTTACTATGAGAGACAATTTTGCGAAGTATACAAGTCTCTTATGCGTTAAGTCATCATAATATTTATATGTTTTTGATATAATATTTTGTTGTAATTTTTCCTGTTTATGCACGTGTTTCTTAATAGTAAATAACTGAATAAATCACGTGGATTCAAATATCTTGAAATATGTCAAATATAATCAAGGAGGAGACGCAAGTAAATCAAATCCTTCCATAAATCCGCCATACGTTCCAGATTCAGCATAATCACATGACTTTTAAAATATAAGCAGATGGCCTCGTACGTTTTTTACCCCCACTGAAAAGACGAACCATTTAGTTTATACCAGCACTAGAAAAATTTTTGTTTTCAAAGCACGATTTATAAATTTTATAATTATAGTTATAAGTTATTAACGCATTTATAGTTACTTTTCATTCATACTAAAATATTTATATAAGTAAATTTTGTTAAAAATTTTGTATGAATAATGAAATAATAGGCCACGCCAAAGCTCAGAATAATATTTTTAAGGCTCTTTACCATATTATATAAAGGTTGAAAGATACATATTTTAATTATATTACCATCGTACGAAAGTTTTATGATTTTAAATATATAAATTTATAGGAACTTATTACAAAAATCGTTATGAAACTTATAACGTTGAAGAAATTTATTTATAATTATTCAATTTTGGTAAAGATAATTGTTATTCATTTATTTTAATTTAAAAGAAATTTACCAAAGTGAAAATATTTTTATAAGCTTGAAGTTATTTTAAAATATGTTACCAGATTAAGAGTTTCGATGACAATAGCGTACAATTTTATATACTAGCGAATTAATTTATATAAGAACTTAGCGGCTTTGATAAGTAGAGGACGTAACATATTTTATGATACTTTTAAATTTATTAAAATCGTAAATTTTAATTGGATGTTGCTGATCATACAAAAATGTGAGCGAATAAATAAATACAGAGTTAGTACACTTTTGAAAATACTACTTTTCAATCGATAGCAGTTACTTGTCAATAAGCTTTCATATTACCCAACGCTTCAGGCTGTCTTGCGAGCTATGAATTTACTGCTGTCTTCATTATAGATAAAAATCTTTATTTTCGAAGTTTTCCATTCAAGGAACCAATCACGTAAATCTCCAATAAAAGTTAAAGGATACGCAACTCAGTATTGTATGAAATACAATGGCAAAAAATATACATTGATTTTCTTCATGAAAGTCCACTGTCAGTCAATTACTCAACGAGTTGGATATCTGTGATTTTTTGATTTTCTTTGAAATCTCCCTGCTATAGGACTTTAACCGTAATATTAAACATTCAGTTACAGAGGAAATAAATCAAGATACCAATTTTAAAACAAAACGCTCATTTTTATGGCAGTGAAATAGTCAGGATATCAGGATTTTAAAACTGATGAAGCAATCTCTGCCGTATATTGAGTGTTTTATAGCAGAGAAAATTCATAATTGCCTCTTCAATATCTGAAAGATAAGCGTGTTTGCATTTGGAAATTGCGAGTTTAATTCCCATATATGCCAAATTTTTATAACAATCCTAAAACTAATGCAAGACTAGGTGACCATTTCGTTGAGCAATTGGCAGGTACTGATTTTTTGTAAAAACTAAACTGCTAAAATATGTTTTTTGCGGAGATTCATATGCTCCACTTTTGATGGAAATATGATGAAAATAAATATAAAATAATTTATGATAAAATTGGATACAATCTATGATTATTTTCTTTTATTGTGTTTTTATTGTTAATATTATTTTATTTCGATATTTTTTTTTAGGTTAAACGTAAAATATATAAAATATTTATTGTGGCAGCTTAATCTGATATTGCAACTCGAAAGAAAATGCAAAAGTTATTAGGGATAAAATTACATTCAAGATTACTTTGCTGGAAAGTTGTAAAAAGTTTCTATCGTTATGCTCTCGGTCATCCTTTGAACTGATGTGAAACGTAATAAAAAGGTGACTCAAGGAAACTTATACCCTTAACTTCGCGGCTCATTTACAAGTCGGGCAATATATCTTTGCCACAGATGAAAACTGAACCATTCGTTTATGTACAGAGTAGAACTTTAACCTTTTCATATATTATTACGTGCATATTATACATCAATTTCTTTTTTTATTGAATTTTTACACATAAGAAAATCCATGTTTTGGTGATTTTTTTAAAATCTAAAAATCGTGAGCTTAACGCGATAAAAAGCTTATCGATAGGTTAATCTGAAAAGCTCCACCTAAGGTAAAAAAATCTTGATGCCAATCGAGGAATGAAGTGAATACTGCTTGAATTTGCATTCAGGAAGACAATAGCTACAATATGTACAAATATCATATTGATGGCTTAATAGCAAATTAGTTAACTCATATGGTCAAAATCCAGTTTTGATACAATTTTATTCGGCTTTAATCGCACACAGAACGAACGAAATTCACAATAAAATACGTAAAATCACTTGCCAACCAATTACATGCAGTAATATACGAATTCAAATTTTACAGAAATGGTGTTGGTTGATTTTCAGATTAAGTTATTGTTATGTCTCTTCTAGTAGCCTAGATGTAAGCGTACGTGCTTTGAAGTCAAAGATTGCGACATCAAATTTTGACTGTATGTACAAATTAAGTGCTGATGCAGAATACAACGGGGAAATCCATATTCTTCATTTACGGAGTGGTCATCGTCACACTTTTAGGATCTATATCCTCCACCCTTAGATCGGGCATGCTTATGAAAATGAAGAAAGTTTACTCTTTCCCATCCTATTTCTTTCTCTTATAGTAAAAATAATATTGGACCATCTGAATAAAAATTATAACAAAATTTAATAAAAATGAATTTATTTGTATGCGTTCGATTATTTCTTTCGTTTTTTCGGTAACATTTGAAATGTATATACAGTATGTTTATAATAAATAATAAATGTTTGATGTTGTCAAAATATACATAAACATAATGAACATATTATACCATATAATTTTTACGGGGATTCAAGAGCTTATTTTTTAAAACATCCCTTTAATATTATCGGCTGGAAATACGTAAGGAAAACATACTTTTAACTTTAAAGTCTTTTGACTTTAGTAAACTTCCACTAATTATGGAATATGGAATATTCAGTTTGTATACATTTCCATACCATCCAAAACTGACAAAAACGTTTTCGTCCGTTATTTTTTACATATTTTTCATATAAATACAACTTAGATTGACAATCTCCAGGGTAAAATACTTTGGATGTTTACAAGCCTCAAATACTTGTGGACTAGTTTCAGTCTTTCGAAGTATTCGTCACCTTTTAACAATAACGAATGGTTACCATATCTGATTCATCTTTTTTGTGAGTAAAAATACCCCATTGAAAATAATATATCGAGTTCTTTACAAAAGTACATAATATTTTTTTTCATAAAAGCTTTCACTAAATTCTTTTATTCCTTGTTTACTATACAGAGTAAATTATTAGGTATATTTAATCAGTTTGTTGATTATATAATATGAATGTTTTTAAGGGTGTATTTATATTAAAATAGTTTTTAATTACTTATCATTGACCATAGATACTGTATTTTAATATAAAGTACATACCGCGTTAAATACATTAAATACATACATTAAAGTACGCGTTTTACTGTCGATCTAGATTCGGCGTGTATTTAATTATTTAAAATGCTCTGTACTACGTAATTAAAAAATAAGTATATAAAATTATTGGGAGCCATCAAATTAATTAAGAATATAATCAATATCATAGTGGTATTATTTACGACTAACTGTTATTAATTTTTTAATATATAATTGTTAAAAAAATTTCCCGTCAGAGGTTAGGTTAGCGTGTTGGCCTAGTTATCTGGGGAAGGCAGGTTCGATTTTCACACCGGATTTAAAATAAATTAAAATACAGAACTGGATGCCCACCTGAATGCCCAGAAGTTGTCTGACAAGAAGTTCTCCCGTAAAATAATCTGTTAGGACAGTTTTTAAATTGTGGATATTCGTATACACATCAAATATGATTAAGAAAATTATAAGTCGCAAAAAAAATACTAAGCTATAATACATGAACTTTATTAAATAAAAAAACCACAATTTTTAAATAATTGAGACGTTAAAATCATGTATTGATTCATATTTAGTGTTTAATTTGATATTACAAAGAAATCGTATTTAAAATAAAGCACTTGAAAGCTGTATTCACATTCATGTACGTATACATTTTTTTACAGCATGTCGTTGTCATATTGCATGTCTAATTATTTGTAGTAGGGGTCTCATGCACACTGGTTTATTTTACTTAGTAATATGAACACGTATTGTAGTTAGAATAACGTAGCCTTCAATAGATAACAGATTTTTGCTTTCCAGATGATGAAACAGACATCTAGTGAGGTGTGAACGTATTCGTGAGACATGCCATTGAAGAAATTTGGGGCATTCGACTCTTATTTTTGTTGAGGCATAAATGGAATCACAAATGGGGTATCTACCCACCATTGCTTTTATCGCGATTACGTTTTACTTGGAAAAAAATATGACCGTAGTTGATTACAAAGTAATTCTTTGATGTTGTGTTTGAATAAAAATAATTATTCATATTACACATGTTGTAAAATTGCAAATTATAAATTCAATACAACACGCCATAAATATGATTATAAGAAAAATATCAAAAACGTATTAAAAGAGAACATATAAAAAAACAAAGGAAATATTGTAAAAATATATGAAATAATGAAGAAGAGTTGAAAAAAATATACAGAAGGAAGAAAAGAGTACCTGCCAAGTAAGTTAGACAGACTCTATTCTAATAATGTATATAATAGCATCTATCCAATCGTACTCTCACATAGATGGAAGATATCAGTATTCGAGGCAATCTCGTTAAACATCACCATTGCTCTTCGTATTGGAATGACTACTGGCAGTATATAATCTTGCGCTTAGAAATAAAAAACAGCTAATATTCTCGATTTCACAGGTAGTTATCAGAGATGTACAGACCGATATTAGTCAAATTGGTAGAATTATCAATTGCACTACGCATAAATCTGAATTAAATGCGTTGCCAAATATAGATTTCTTCTTAGTTTTAAGTTACGATAAGATAAAATGCCTAAAATGGAAGCAGTTGCATAAATTCACATTTATAGTATCCGTACATCCGCAAGTACATAACTGTCAGATATTTCTTCTGAACCTTCTCCACCATAAAGTCGTATTTCAACTGATTCAGGGCGCAAACAACCGACCCACTCTCTAACCTGCTTTGAACTAATGAATTATTCAGAATTTTGAGTATTGTAACAACTGAAAAGATCTTGGACGTACGTTAAATGAAACCCAGCGCCTGAAGCGCCTTACTACCACATAAATATATTTTTTAAATGAAATACTATTCTCAACATAGTTCCGATAAATAATTATGGTGGTATATTGGTTCATGATATGACTGTCGAATAAGATGATTCCGAAAAGAAAAATTGTGCATGTTCGCTAATGGCTTTTGTGGAAATAAATTGAAAAGAAATACGTGTTATGCGTTTTTTGAAAGCAATAACATTGTACTAAAACCACAAAACATCTACAATAACAGATGTAGCCATACAACAGAAGATTGTGATGTGTATTCAAAGTACCAGAGCAATACATATCGGACTTATAATACTATTGTTGAATAATAAAAGAAATATCAGATTGTAAAATATATTTAAAATACCATTTGCAAGGTATGTGCTCAAATATTGTATTATTCTGGTAACATTTACGGAATGTATAGAATTTATTTGCACATCGTAAAGAAATTCCAAAATATATTTTTTAGTTTATTTTAAAATTTAAAAATATTTACAAATGTACTAGAAGAATGCAAAATTGGCAACAATAAACACATGTATTTGGATTCTATAATATTATTTACTATGTCCCCTTCAGGAAGATACGAAGTGCATAGATTTTTGGAATGTAACGACGTATCACAACAAATTCATTGATAGCATATTTGACATACGAATGAGAGTATACATGAAAATTTTCATTCTTATAATACCGCTTGTTAAATATGGAATTCGTCAGAAAGTAGACTTTTTAATTGATTTATTCATTAGAACATCTTTTCCAATAATTTTTTTATTGAAGAGTTGGTATTATTATTATTCCGTAGTACTAAAAGCAACAAAATGATTTCTTTTGTTTAGAATGTTCCAAATTTAAGAAAAAAATGGTTTGAAATTTATTTTTTGTTCTTAATAATATTATCTCTATCAATCAAATTATTATCCAGCATATGTATTTGATTATCAAAACATGCCAAAACTTTAGTTTTGCAAATTGTGGCATATTTAATTACAAAATCTGATTAATATACACTAAAAGTTTTGTTTACGAAGGCTTTCAAAATGCGTTGCGGCTTAGATTAATTATAAAACTTTCAGCCAATATTGTTCGATTATTATTCAGTTTTTCTAAGATAAATAAAAGTATAATATGATAATTTGCAACAATGAAGACATGTTAAGTTTATATTTATATATTTAATAATCTTAAATTGAGTTAGGTGTATTTTTTTTTAAAATAATATACGGGTGCTGTCTTCAAGAAAGCACAGCTTAGAGCCGGATAACAAGTTTGATTCCCACGGTTGCTACATTAAAACTAATCCTTAAACGTAGGAATGAATGACTTGATGGGCCAAAAAATTGATTCGTTATTAATCCTCATGAGAAAAATCCGTCAACACATGTCTTGACAATTCAAAGATCTATTATATATACTGCGTTTTTGGAGTGGTCATATTCACACTGTTGAGATCCATAATCTTCAATTTCAGAACTGACCTCTTAGAAAAAACTCTTCTATAATATACATCGGATTATAATATTTCTATTGAGGAAACTATTCAATATTTAAATTAAGAATTGGGCTTTTTTTATAATTTAGAAATGTGTTTTTTATGAAAATATGTACACATATTTTTATCTATCTTCTTTCCAAAAGTGGAACATATATAGATATATATACGGTGTGAAGATATTCACTACAAAAGTAAAGTATATGAATATCTTCAATTTTCTCTCCTTGATAGATGATTTTGCATGATTACAATCGTTTGTCAAACAATTACTCAACTCATGTCCCAATTACTGAAATCTTGAAAATATTTATTTTATTATATAAAAAGGGATTTTACTGTGATACAATTTTTTTATACACTTTTACTTTTTAATTTTATCTCAATAATTCAAAACACTGTTTTAGAGAATGTAATCAAAGTTGTACTCGTAGAATATAAAAATAAATTCAAAAGTTATCTGAAGGCTTTTAGGTAATTATTTTTGGAAAGTCAAAGCTTTTAACTCCTGGAAAACTGAAAAACTAGAAGACGGTGGAAATTATTTAAATATCCTCATATTTAAACCCGTTTAATTCTATATTTTTCAGGTATCCATGATTCAATTATCTTCCTTTTGAAATATTATTTTTGAAGTCAAATTTGGGAACATAAAAATAAATATTGATCACGAACTTAACACCAGTCACGTAAATTATTAATATACAGCGGAAACTCTTAAAATTTCAATATTCATTTTGTTTCCTTAAGGATGAGATTTTTTACTGAAAAAGAATTAATTTACTATTTCAAATTTATACAGATATTTTAAAAATTCAATTATATCTTCATATTTGTTATGACATTTGATAATATTAAAAAAAAAAATATTTAGAAGAAAGAAGTCATATCAGGTATATGAAATTATTTATGGTTTATAAGAAAATTTTGCTAGGTATAAATTGTATTGGAGAATAGGTTTTTTAAACGATATTGTTAATTTTGTACTAAATATTTTAAAGTTCATTTTAAGTCTTACACATAAAAAAAAAACTAACCTTTTAAAATTTAAGAAATATCGATTTATTATTTACATGCTACGAAATAAGTGTATAAAGAATTTTTTATTCAAAAAATGGGCCAGTATAGGTGCATGAATGTAGTTTAATTATCATTGATTTAAGAATCTAATTTACCGAAATAATTTGATTATTGAGTATGATATTTTTATACACAAACAATTTTTATTTGTGTATTTGAGTTTTTCTTTTATTTTGCGTTAATGATCTGCTTAATAGACATTAGAATATAATATTTGCGTTATGATTTCGTCAAAAATATTTATCAAAATATCTTGCATTAAAATTCAATACTGTATGAAACTTAAACTATTTTAATTGTTAGAACACCTACGAAGAATGGCTAATGATAAATTATTAATTTTAAGCGAACGATAAAATTATTTTTAAAAATTCTTCAGATAATTTCACAAAATTATCGTTTTAAAATAGACTAAATATTGCAACCCGTAGATTGCTAGTTCAACGTGTCGAATTTTTGATTCAGAAAATATAAAATACTGGATACTCATTGGCTTGAACAATTGTGTGAAAACCAATTTTTGTGGAAAACAATATATCAATATATAATGGACATGCTCTTTATATTAAAGAGATCCATATACTCCACTTTCAAAGAGGATATGGTAAAAAAAGTAAACATTACTTCAAAGCTGTTTAAATTGCTTTAATTTCCAGCTAGATAACTTTTATACTGATAAACAAATTTATTTCTCTTCCTTTTCAATATATTATGTACGCGAGCGATATTTAAGTCTGATTTTGTCAATATCTATTTTAAAAAATCATACAAAATTTAAATATTTCTAATAGTTTTGAATATAAAATCTCCTCTATCAAATAACATCTGTCAATATCAACCACGTAAAAGTTACATCAAATAAAAGCTCAATCAAATAAATTCAAATCCATCAAAAGTTTGTTTGCTTTATCAACGTGTGTACAAAAACCAATGTGGTACAAAAGTGTATACATTTAATTGAAAAAAGTTTTCAATGAAACCATGCCTTTTTTTCTTAAAAAATACGTATTTTGCAAACACAATTACCGTCTTCTGATAGCTTTTTAAATACAAAAAAATACAACATAAAATGAATACATAAAAAAACAATTTAAATTCAACGAATGCTAACAAAGGGAAGTCAACAAAAAGTCACAATATACTGTAAGTTCAGAATTTATAAAAAAAAAATTGCATAAGTTATGACATATTTTATTTTATTTACTATCACTTATCAAATATGAGTGGATACATAAATGCCTCATAAATTGGTACTGCTTAATACGAAAACATATAAATACAAAAACATTTAGAAGATATAAATAAAAGCTTAGAAAATTTTATTCTCTTTTTGCCTGGTGGAAGATCATAAAATTTTACATTTACTAAAAATCTGCCAAAAGAATTGCTTTTGCATTCTTTTCAGGATATTTTGGAAATATTACATTGTTATATATTAAGTCATGGTATTAAGCAGTGTTTAAATGTTTAAAGTATTTAATACAATCCAATCAATATACATTTTTACTATATCCGCTTCGAATATGATGAATATAGATCTGGACAGAATGAAGATGTCCGCTCTGAAGGTAGAGTATATGGATTTTTACAAAGTAAAGACGTGCCTAGAGAGAATGTTTTTCACAAGAATCGTTTGACAACTAAATGCTTAATCTAATAGGTATCCAGTTCTGCATTTTGAGGGTAGAAATTGAACGCGCATTCCCCGATTTTCGATGCGCGCACGCTAATCTTTACGCAACCGAGAAAACATCCATATATAATATGCCAATATTAATAGAATTTTTCTCATGGAAACGGATTTATCAATTTTGAAATTATTATTTATAGGAAAAAGTCGTTTGATAAATATCCTGTTTGATATAAATCCTAGAATCTGGAATGGATTGAAAAGGTATATCAATGCATGTATTTGATTCAATAAATAATATTGTAGTCAATACATTTATATAATATTTAAAAATGTACAAAAAGAAAACATTTTTTTGGGAAAAAGTCTCTGAATTAGAATATACGTGCTTAAATATATACATCATTTTATTATATCATAATATACATCAGTCAGTATTTGAGTTAAGTTAACAGACATGAAAATGTAGAAATATGTTCTGAACATTATATTACATACAGTATTACTATTGACACATTTTGTAACATTATCTGTCTAGTTAATGACGCGAAGTCTTTGGAAAGTGTTGCTCGGTTATTGTTAAATATTCATGAAGCAGTTGATCATTTCCTTTAGTGAACTTTGTCATTTCCCCGTCTTTCTTGTAACCTCATCTACCACTCTCATATTGATGGTAATACAATTAGCCTGAATTCAACTAGGAAACCTTTCATAAGGGAGTTTTGCCGAATAATCATTTCAAGATAAGAGAGTCTTTGTTAAATTGATGCATTTCCCTGTTACATGAAAATTTTGAATAGTTAAACTGAGTAACAGTTAAGTAACAATTTATGTTTTTGTGTTATCTGCTATTTTTGGTTTTTAGATTAATGTGGTTTATCTCCCCGGTAGCTTAGAGGTTAGCGTACGCACCTAGCAATACGAGAAGATTGATTTCCACAGCAGTTGGATTTTTAATAATAAATTATTTCTTCGCGCATTGGGTTAAGTAATTACCTGACAAACAATTCTTGTGAAAAAATAATCTGTCAAGACAACTTCACATTGTAGAGATCCATATACTCCAGTTTCAGAATATATATCTTCACACTGAGTAGATCCATATGCTTTATTTTGAAAGAAAACATGGCGTAAAAAAAAAATATTTATGTCGTCATATCCGGAGGAAAAAAATATTAAAAAATATATTTTAATTCATAAATCACTCTTTCATTTCATCACTCTTTATTTTTGAATCTATAAATTAATACACGGTTAGTATCTCTAGTAGCTAATAAGTTAACATTCACGCTTCATAGTCTGAGATAGCGGTTTCAATTCTCGCAATTAATGAAGTTTCAAAAATCTAAAATATGCGAGACAGGGTTGCTGATAGGTTGAGCAATTAGTTGATAACCAATTGAGATGAAAAGAAAAACGTTTTTTAATAGATTCAACATATGCTTGGTATTAGTAGATATATTATTTTATTGAATAATTTAGTATTAACACATATATATTATCACAAGGTCCGCTCTGAAAGTGGAGAATATGGAACTCAACAGCGTGAAAATGATGACTTCAGAAATGAAGGAGTCTATAAAATTCCGAATTATTAACACTTATTTTGATATATTTTTTCATGACAATTGGTCGATAATCAATCGCTAAAATCATTGGGTATCCGATCTTGCGTTCTTATTTTATTTAAAATTTTGTAGTTTTATGATTTAATCCACAATCTCCGATTCAGAAGCCTGCGCGTTGGCCTCTTGGTTACCGGTAAGAAAAATACATTTTATTAACTGTAGTAATGAATATTTTATTTACATTCACTTATATTTTAAACTTAATACTATAGACAAAACATTTGTTAATTTTGTATCGTTATTATTTAACCATTCAAAAACTCAAAACATTACTTACTTAACCTATACTTTAAAAATTAGCAAAAACTTTCTTATCTAAAAGAGTAAACAATGGGATGAAATCAAATATGTCAAGAGTATTTATTTTTATAAAACAATAAGTAAATTGATTCATTGTATATTGGTTTAAATAAAATTTTACAAAAAGCTTAAAGTATCTTTAAGATTCTTAAATAAAAATAGTACTTCATTGTATAGTCGATAATCCATAACATCAATAACACTTGTTTTATATTATATATAAGTAACAATGCCGTATAGTAGAATTAATAACAGCTAATATGTTTTTTATGATATTATGTTAACTGTACTCTTATTACGTCACGTTGATATACAGTTGGGTGGCGTGGGTGAGTTTTGACTTAGTCTACCAGACATCTCTTCCGCGTTGATTGTGTTCGTATCCTTGGTGATCCCATCCACCCTGCGGAAGAAAGATTCTTCTAGTATAAGGAAATATCTGCATTAAACATATATAATGATGTTTCTTTGATGTTCAAATATCAAAACTTGCGTGGAACGTCACAAACAATAATTGCTCTTTTAAAAGTCAACGAACTATTCAAATCTGAATATACGGTTTATTCTCAACTTATTTTAGTTCAAATCAAACAAAAAAATAGCAAAATATTTCAATTGAAGTTTTTTTTTTTTTGGAAAAAGATTTCGGTACATAATTTAAAAACAAAAAATATAATAAGTTATTAAACATTATTTTAAAAAGTCTTTTATGAAATTTCGCAAAAACAAATTTTATCATTATGTATTATTTATTAAAAATAAAACACACAGACTATGCGTAACTTATTTTATAAAGACAATTAAGTCCCATTTTCAAATTGATATTAGGTTTTAACCTTGCAATCAATGAATAATAAATACTTTTTGCTCAAATTTGTTTTATCTAATTCTTCTTCTACTCATACTATGTTTGCTCCCGAAATGGAGCATATGAATCTACACAGTGTGAAGATATCCACTACAAAACCGGACTATATGGATCTCCACAATGTGAATACGTCTTGCCAGATTATTTTTCACGAGAATTGTTTGTCAGACAATCGCTCAACCCAATAATGATCAAGTACTGCATTTTTGGATTTATACATACGTTTTATATTTTACTTTTTATTTATTCAAAGATCTCTGTTTCAAAAAATATTATATTTACCTATTACCAAGTAACGATAACGTTTTAATGCAAAATTTTATGTAAGTAAAATAGTTCTGCAATAAAAATTCATTTACAAAAAATATCATTTTTATTATAGTCTAAATACGAATATTTCAAGATAAATAAACTCTTTTTTCATCATTTTTTGTGTTAAAGCAGTGAATATGTGATGATTTAAACTTTTTCAACGCATATTATTTTACAAACAATCTGTTGACACATCATACAATATACTTTAGGAACGGGATATTATAATCACGGATAATGTTATCAATCAGGGATTGTTAATACCATTAGTCAGAGAACACATCATATAACGTTACTTAAAAATAATCCACGCATTATAAACAAACTTCGGCTCAGTTCAATTTTGATAAATTCACATGCCGCTACACGAGCAATGAATTTTGAAAAATATTATGCACACGATGATTGTATTTAGGAGTTAATATATTTTACATAACAGTTCATAGACTTTTCAAATAAATACTATGTGTTATAAAATTTGTTTGTAAAATATAAAATTTTGTATAAATATACTTTGATATATATCTTTTTCATTCTTTGCTACGAAATAATTTATCAAAGTACTTCCTTCCGTATTTTTATGTAGCACAAAACTGTACAACAAGATACATTTCAAAGTAGTGCATAGTAATAAAGCTTAACAATTTTCTTTGAATTTTTATTTTGTACATTATAAATCATGAATATAGGATATAATAAATATAAAAAAACACATATAACTTCCGTTTAATAGCCGTAGGCTAAATTGTTGAAAGCTCAATAAATTGTTGCCGAACTTAAGTTTGCGTTTATTTTTATATTCTCATATTACACTTCAGCGTCATAAAACCTGCCCTCATGTTGTAAAACAGCTAAATGGTTGATTCAAACGGCTAAATTGTATTCGTAAAAATAAATTGCGATTTAGGGTTTTGTGTATAAACTTGTTGGCACGTAACTCATAAAGCTACTTGACATTTTATACAAGTTAATGAAACGCCCGAAAAGATTTTCGATTCACGAATGATTATAATTAATAATTTCGGTTCTTAAGGGACTTTTAATGTAAATGTCGAACGTTTTGAATTAGTTCACCATTTACACTAAATATTTTTGAAGAATATAATGATATGCTAATACTAATAATGCTACGCATTAACTTTGAAATCAAAATTATTCCATAGAGATATGATTAAAAAAATATATCTGCAGTTAATACGGTTAATAAACATATGAAAATTTATAAGGAATTAGCAATAGATTATTTAGAACATTGATCAATTTAGAGTTTTTAATCATAAGTGAGCTTTTCATACTAGCAAATTACCAAAAAGCTTTGAATTATTTTATAAAATAATTTTTAATTTACTTTATCTTAGATTATATTAACTTTTGAGACTTTTTTCAAATTTCTTTCATTGATTTAATGTGATAATGATTATTAATGTGATGGATTAAATTACTTAAAATAATTATAACTTATAAGATCAAAATAATAATTTTATTATTTATAGTATACAATAATACAGAACGTTTGCAATTATATTCTTTGTAGTAAAATTGACACCGTAACAAAGCCGCGCAGAAAAATGCCGCCAATGACGTTTACGATAAAAGCGCACACAAAAAAATTACGACATAAAGTAAAATAAAAAAGAAACTTTTGTGCTTATTTTAATACATAATCCGCTTATTAATGCAATGAATGTTTAGTTGTCTTTCTTGGCTTAAGATTGTGGAGAGTTTTATTTCACCTGAGAAAAGAACTTTGGAGAAAACAGTTCAATCTGACAACAACATATTACGACATTTTTTTTCAAATATATGCCAAAATGATGTACATACTTTTTGCTACGAAGTTTTTTACCCGTAATTGATGTTTATAATTTACCTGTGATATTATCATTAAAATAGTATTAAGAAAACGTCTAAATTGGCTGACGGCTTACAATAGATATATGAAAAGTAAGTAATAAAGAAGTTTTACACAAAAAAAATGTTAGAAGCCTGATAGAGTTAGTTACAGTAAAGGGAAAATAGTCTTCATACTTCAGTATATAAATTATGGAAATATTCATACAGTAGTAAGATCATGTTTATATAAAAAATATAAAGATACCAAACAAGATTCAAATGATAAAGGGATTCATTTTTTAAATATATTAAATTAAATGAAAAGCTACAAGAATATATGCCTTTTTATAATGATAAAGATAAAAGTGAAAACATAGAGATTAGAGTATTTAAAAATGTTGGTTCATAATATTAAAATGAAGACTATCTTATGTGATTCCTTTGTATCAAAAAAATACTTATGTGTTCGTTTTTATTTGTATCATATAAAATACATATACCTTCCCAGTAAGTATAGTTGGTAGAGTGCGCGCCTTACAATCCGGGAAATGCAGATACGATTATACATCTGTCGGATTTTAAAAAATCTAAAAATTGAAGGACTGGATGCTCATTCGGTCGAAGAATTGTCTGACAAAAAATTGAAATCGTCAAAAATAATCGGTCAAGACGTCACCAGAATAACACTGTTTTATTTAATGTATCTTTCTATTTTATAAATGTCTACTTATCTGCTAATTGAATGGATATTTCAGTTTTAGCAGAGAAAATAAAAACGGTATTAGATATTGGATACATAGCTTGAAAAAAAATTGTGATATCTTCTTTGCTTGACAACTAAGATTAATAATCCAAGTTTCTTAGAAAGATTTACGTCAAAAAAACTTGAAGGCACCCTCATTAATAAATCGAACGTTCTGAGTTGACTTAAAAGCTTTTTACTGAAACCTATTTAAACTTTATAATGTAGAATTTAATATTTTATCATTTACCAAAAATCATTTTCATTTTTTTTCCCCAAATACATTTTACAATTATATACATCAAAAATTGTTTAAAATAATGAAACAAAAAAAAAACAATAGAAAGGTGGTATTAGTTTGATGATGAATACATTAATTAATACATATTAATACATGTTACATCGAATAAATTACTATATGAATCTTTAAATTTTAATTAGCTGAGGGTTAGCTTTTGGTTATTATTATTTTTATTTGACAAATTGTTAACCTATTTAGTGATTAATTTTAATAATTAAAAAGTTAAAATCAATTAATTTGCGTGATCTAATATTCATTATTAAATAAATAACAAAAGCTTGCATACTATATTATTTTGACAGATGGAGTCATAATTCGTTAAAATGATACTCCTTTTGGTAATTTAGAAATTTACTGGAAGTTTTGTATGAAACTTTTGGATAATACTTTTTGACATAGGTTATAACAATAGATTTTCTATTGTAATTTGTATCAAATAACCATGCAAAAGCATAATCGTTTTTTGATTAAATTCTGTTCTAAATTTGGATTGTATACTTTAATTAAATCTGGTATTTTTGTCAAATTTTTCATATATACTATACATTTTGAATTGAGTTCAAGCTGATAATGAATTAATATTTTGACAAGTAGAAAGAGGCATGTAAATTGATGCAAAATATGTGGGATTATAAGCTGAGCAAGATAAAAAAAAATAATATATAATACCACTTGTTCAATACGTAGAGTAGCATGTTATCAGTGATGCTTTATGACTGCAAATCGTGGCACTCAACAAAAACCTAAAACAAGCACACACTAAGCTTTGAAAACAGGATGTACGTTTTTATATTAAATAAATTTGTTCTTTACGAACGATAAGAGAACGGATCGTTCAGCCACTCATTATTAATATAGCGAAATGACGTTGATTAATCTAGCTTGGCCACGTGTTGAGAATGTCTTAAAAAGTATTTATTATTTATCCTGCCTTTTCTTCAAGCCAAAAAATTCTGGCGTCATGCAAAGCTTTTGAATACTATATACTGAATATTTTTTCTGAATGAAAGATACAAAGGTTTATTCCATTTAGTGTTTATATATCCCACTTTGGGAGAAGATATTGAAGAAAAATGAATTTTTCACTTCATCGTATAATCTTTAATAAAGATCTCTAATAAATAACGGTCGTATGTAGGAGGTATTAAGGTTGTTGAACGTCAATTTTCATAAAATATTGGATGACTGACACTAATGCATTTCTAAGTAGACATAACCGGCGTCGAGGGGAAAATTTCGCTTTGAATTACTCTGATTAACTCGTCTGTTGGAAGATTGAGGATAAAAATAACCAATCATTAAATTATAGGCTTCATAAATAACCTTCTTATGACAATGTAATGTTATTCGATCTATTATATATAATATATGTGTATTAAATATATGCAGTGTTGTTTATGTTATTATTTTGAAGGGTGAAAAATTGAAATAAGCACATTTTAATTGTTATTTAAATTAATCAAGTATATCTAATATAAAATAAAAAATGCTAGCTTACTGGCAATAAATTTTCAATATATTTTTTTAAACTATGTTTGAATCTACACAGTGTAAAAATATCCAGTCCGAAAGAGGAGTATATGGATCTCCGCAACGTGAAGACGTCTCGACAGATTATTTTTTACGAGAATTGTTTGTCAGACGATTACTCAACCCGATGAGCATCCAGTCCTGCATTTTCGGATTTTTAAAATCCGACAGATGGGGAATCGAACCCGAATTCTCCAGATTGCTAGGCGCGCACGCTACCAACGACGCTACCAGAGAGACATTGTATTAAAAAACAAAATACTGATATACTAGGTATAAGTTTTCATATTATGATAAAAATCATATTGATATACTTCTATCAAAAATAACTTTTCATTCTAACATTAATAATGATACAAATATGTTTTTTGTGTAATGTTTCTCCACCATCAAAGTTGGAATATATCTCACCTGAAATTAATATACCGTCCTAAATTCATAAATTATTCATTATCACATACAACATTGAATAAAAAATTGTATATTTATATTAAAAAATGAATAATAAAATCAATCTGAAAAGTGCCAAAATTACTCAAGATAAAAAGTGATTATTTTATTCGTTTGATTAAAATTCGATAACAATTTTTATTTGATTAGCACGAGCGATTTCGATGTAGACTTTTTTCATATACGATTAAAATTGATAAGTTATTAAATAACTTTATTTGTTACATTCTTTTTATTCGTTTTATACTATAATGTACTTTTTTCTAAAGAAGAGCAGATATATCTACAGCGAGAAGACTTATCTTGAATTTATTATTAGCCAGTTGTTCAACTCATTAGGTATTCATTACTGTATCTTTATTTTTTAAATTGTTACGTAGGTGTGGAGTTCCAACCCACAACTTCCGACACCAAAACTTGCGCCCTTAGCGCTCACCCACTGGAGATTAATACATTTTATTGATATATACTTGGACTTTTCATTTTCATCAATTTTTTTATTTACAATAATATCGTGCCTTTGTGGTTTCAGTGCAAGAATATGTTTTGTACTCCTCATTTCTGAAAGCCGTTAAAATAAAACTTCATTAAGTTAAATTTATAACCTCTATATTTCCATTATTCTATAAACTTATTTACAGTCGGTTTTACGAGGTTTTATGAAGAAATGTGCAGTTAATTTAAAATCATATGTTATAAAATATTTTTAAATAGAATCTCGATTAAATACGTGACATTGTTTTAGCAGTATATTATTGTTTATCATTAA
>JAGVSQ010001733.1:2272-27633 GCA_022683975.1 Rhyacophila evoluta | reverse complement strand
ACGATCCGGGGAATGCGGGTTCGAATCCCCATCTGTGTCGGGGTTTTTTTTTTAAGTATATTTATAAGTTAGAATTGTTAACAACATCAAAAAATCTAACTAAAACTAAAACTTAAACAATTTTAAATAGACTGTCACTACCACTCTAGCTTTGTTTAAAATTTATTATTTTATTAATCTCTATCAGTTTATGAGCAAAGTGTTACATTTAAACTCAAATTTACAAATTTAATATAACAACATACTTATATATTAAAATACTTTAGAAAATTAAAAAATATTTCATTCTAGGCACAGCAATAGTGCAATTTTCCCTTAAGAGAAGGTGCCTATCCAACGTTGTCTTGCTGTTAAATGGTCCATACAATCTCCTCAAAGTCCATTCAACGTGACCATATGGCCAATTTTCTATCCCGCAAGGAACCTGCGCTCTGTTATTAGACACACATATTTTTTCACTGCCGTAACACTTAGGCGATAATTGGAACTTTACCAGCAATAAGACCGTTAAGAGAAACAATTTCGCGAAGGCTTTAATTTCTAATCACGTGCACGCCACGCTGTGCTGCTTCTATGCGAAACACTGCATGCAAGTGAAACAAATTGCTACATGAAATGATAGACTTTTATTACAGCAATATTTGAAATAAACGCTATTCTAAAGCTCTGAACAAACAAAGATCAATATCGACTTTAAGTACGACAGTTTTGCGATGTCAAACTCATAAATTGTCATTGAAACCGATTAAAAGCTTTAATGCGTCCTAAATATAACTTAGTTAAAGCAATATTTTCAGTATAAATATTTAAAGTTTATAATAAGATCTATTTCCAAAAAAGGTATCAAATACAAAACATTACTTACATACTGTCATATTTTATTTTTTAATTTTATTTTATCAGATTATTTACTATTATTGCTGTGCTTTATAAATGTTATGTATTAGTAAGTTACTGGTATATAGGTATATGATTCATGTACATGACCGCATATGATACATAAGCATTTAAAATTTCAATATTATCTATGTTATCAAAAAATATTTTAATCGATCTAATACATAAATACTTCAGTCACATTTATTAACATCGATAAAAATACTATTTAAAGTAACCTTGTCCAAAAATATTTCGTAATAACTGACCATACTACGGTTATATAAATAAACCTTTGTAACGATTTAAATAAACATTACAATTAAAAACACCATCTACTTATAATCAAAAAAAGATATTTGAACAATATTTTTGATAACATATAAATGATAATGGCAGTTTATGCATTTAAAGTCACTTCTTGACGGCGAAAATATTTTTATTGCTTTTTTTGTTCCAAATGGATTTTTTCGCAAAAATCAAATTGTTAGATCATATTTTGTAAACATACATACTTAAGTATCTACTGACATATTTGTTTACAGTTTATCCTTCTCGAGTTTATTCTTTTAAAATATAGAAAAAAGTGTGATCAAATAATATATTATTGTCTATATAAGTGTGTTACTTCTAACTACATTTTACTTTATTTTTTTAAAATAAACCCCAAGTTAAAACTTGTAATATAAATAAATAGGTAAAAATCAGAAAATGTAGGACATCCAGCCTATTGGGTTGTGTTTTTCGTGAAAAATTATCTATCAAGACGTCTTCACATTGCGGAGATCCATATACTCTTATTTTGGAGTGGATATCTTCACAGTGTGTAGAACCATATGCTCCACGTTGGGAGCGAACATGGCGCAAAAATTTTTTTTAATGAATTAATGTCCCATTATTTAACTTAATTAATTTTATTAAATTTATTTCAATAATGTACACACATTTTAAATTTATCTTTGTTTTAATAATTATAAAACATGCAAAATGTATTAAAATGGATACGATTTTTTGAAATTAAATCATAATGTAATTATAATACTTTATATTATAGATATTACAAACTCTTATCTGAAATCTAACCATTCCATTCAATTTCCATCGGACTTATTTTTGTGCGTTAAATCTTTTGATATATAATAAAGTCTAAATAGCCATTACGCATGTATTACTTAGAACCCTTTGCAGTGTTTGTTACACCAGTTCAATACGCCTGTCTACGCCATCGTAGAGGCGTAGAGGACAATTTTCCGCAAAGCCCGCGGCCGTAGCGCGATGATAATGCTCGGGCTAACTACCCTCGATAGGCCTCCGTGTTGTACGCCGGAAGGGCGCCGAGGCCTTTATCTGGGCGGGGGGTCACCTGTAGCCATTATTTATGTCACACCTGACCAGGCAAAGCGGTCAGGTGGTATTTGCGGGTCATTAAAAGGGAGAGATAGCTGCAAAGTAGATATTAATTCAAGACCCGTATATTTTCATCTATTAATAAATTTGCTTCGCGAAGGTGTAGGCGTTATTATTATTTTTAACCAATTTTATGCGGAAGATTCACGGCATAAATTTGTTTTAATTGTTTTTCGTGGAAAGGTTTTGTTTCATTTAATGGTATCGAAAGATAATATATTTATAAAATTTAATATTCAAAATAACCTCAAATATTTCTTTAAATTGACAAAACATTTTACGTGCTATTTTGTTATTCTTTCAAACATTTATCATATGTAATATACTGTAAAAATTGTTCCTTACTTACCAGTGAAGAAAATCTTTTTTTCACAAATAAAAAAAAAATGTGTCATATATTTTTGAGACTAAATTAATTTTTCATAACTAACTTTAAATGCGGTTTAGCATACGCAACGTATTCTATATCCACAATTTTAATGGTCTATTTATGGGTATTTTTTTTTCATCAATGCTCAACATAGTTTAACAAGTTATCCTCGCTATTATGATTTTATATTTATTTACGTCGTTTTTCTAACGAAATTCGTATAGATTTATTAAATTAAGTTAATATTTATTAAGCTTATCATACTTAATCTTCAAATTATCCATTATTGTTTATTCTAAATACTATTGTGTTATCGTTTACATATAGTAAAACATAAGAAAACTTGTACTACAATAATAATGCTCAATATTTATGTTACGTGCTAATGATTTTTTTTCAATTCAAATAGTTTTAACAAATACTGTTTTAAATTTAACAAAGATTTTATTTATGTTTGCTAAAAGTATATTTTACCCATATTGATAAAGTTAGCGATCAAACACTGTAAACCTATTATTCACTTAGCTAGTGGATACTTAGATCTAACAAAAACTTTATCAATGGATAGTTTCGTAGTCAACGACCCAACGCACTGAACTAGAATGTCGTTGATTCTCAAAACGGTGTTTGACCTTAGATTATGTCCCTTCGGGCCTTACCCATGACGGCTCTTTACACACGCTCATCATCAATTCTGAACGAAACCGAGATGCAAAAAAAATCCCCAAGTCTGAAACAACAAACGGAGAATGGTGAGAAAATATTTATGCAATGCTATTCACTGCAAACCTCCTCTAGGGACCAATTCTATCTTTGCCTCGTTTAAAAATATTGTCAGGCTTTGAAACCAGTCGTTTTTTTATAAAAACTCTTGCAATGTTTTTAGTTCAGCGTCTGTCTGGGGAATTCACTGCAGTTATTCGTTTATTACTCAGATATATGTTTCAAATTCAAGTAATTAATTAAGCCTAAGGGAAAATTTATCAGCACGCTGGTGCAACAAAATAATGATTCATTGTTGTGAACTACTCTTGTTGTTTGTAATCATATTCCAAATTTATTATAAGATCATTTACTGTTTTAAATAATTTCCTTAGTTATCGTAATCCAAAATAGGGAATCGATAAAATGGTAAGATATCAGTTTGCCTCGATGTGAATTTATTCAATTGCTATTTTCAGTAGCGGAGTAAGTAAGTGCGTACATTTGTAAACTTTCCAGTGTCGTAGTTTTCGGATTGAAGTTTTATAACTGCATGCAAATCAAAAAGATTTTATAATATAGCTTATCTTGTAGATTGAATGTTGATACTTGATGGATTTTAACTTTCTGAAAAAAATGTTAATATACTGGAGATATAATTATACATATTACTTTCATACTAACACTTAAACAGAGAATTAGTTAGACAAATTCTAAATCGTATATGATAATTGTGGAATATATTAATATTAATTATAGAATATATGATATTTAATCTGAAACTTTGTTATATTTGTGAAATTTGATATATATAATAACTATGTTAAATTTAACTCCAGCAGTTAAATGACAAATAATTTTTACTGATTACTACATTTAAGTTAAATTACGCAATATTCAGTGAATTATTCATTAAAAGAAATCAATTATGTAATTCTATCTTGAAGTTAAAATCGTTAAAGTTTGTGGCTTGAAATACATTAGCGTAATAACATTTATACATACTTTCAAAACTTAAAAAGTCGAGTCGTGTGTTAAATAATATAATCAAACTTCAGTTGACTTTCAAGGCTGAATGGAAAAATAAATTGTTTAATTTAACATTTTGGTATCAAAAAATCCAGCACGCAAGCGAGTTGGGGAAAAATTATTTAGTTTTTAGGTTACACTATTCGTGAAGTATTTTTACGATTTAAAATATTCGCAAAAATAAAAACTATGTAAGAAGCTTACAGAATTTTACTTTAATCTACATGTAAGTCGCATGTTGTAGATTCTGACGGATGGAACGTGAATGGATATTTTTATTTATTATTTTGTTACTAAACTTTCATCGTAAAAAATATTTCTCAAAAAAAAAAAAAAAATTAACTTTGTAGCGGATTAAATTATAAGTTTGCATGTTAAGATCGAAGATGGGAACGGGAAAATCATTTTTCCATAACGTAAAAAGTCGTGCATGCTGAAGCTATTTAGGGTCCGTACAAGGAGAGTCTAGTAAAATTCTTAACACGACCGTATCTACTGAACTCATAATTATGTAAGCGAGGATATTAATAAAGAGGAGAAATTTAAATTAAGCTTTACTAGACGAATAACGATAAAAATTTTAAAGTAAATAACCAACCTAGCTATGAGGTTAGCGTACTTGCTTCAGAGCGGAATGTTGTGAGTTTAAATATCCTAGTTGCAAAATTATAATATAGATTTACCCAAAGATTAAATGTTCCATAGATTAATAAAAATTCGCTTAAAACTATTTTTATTGAAATTATCTGTCAAAATAAGTCTTAACTGTAATCATAATTATTTACACCGTTGTAATTCATATGCTCTACTTTTGAAATGGATATTGTTTAAATAAATGTATATAATTTATTAAAAACAAAAGTTGGACCCTAAACGTATATCACAAAAAAATTCATTGTGTTTTTTTTATTAATTTGAACGGTGGCTGTGGCTTTGGATTACTTAATCATGACTATTAAAAAAGTATATATTAATCTTCTACGGTTGAGTAATACTTAGTTAATATTTTCGTTGGTAAAAAATAATCACCTGACTAGACAAACTGAAATTCATAAATTTCCAGACCACCAGCCGGTTTTTCCTCCCCATGTTCACAAATAATATTACAAGCGGAAAACAAATTAATCACATAAATCCGCACAGGTGAGGATTTGTAATTTAAATTTGCGCCGCGAAACATATCAATAAGATAGGCCCACGCTTCAAATTGATTTAGGCTGCGATTGAATATAAGCGGCGAGATACCTTCATCAATAAAGATAGCTAAATAATTCCGAGAACGGTCACGGGAGGGACACGTGTATACGGGATATTTGTGGTTTGTACGTGGATTAAAAGCTTAGTTCTGAATGAAACTGCTCGCTAAATCATCAAAAGCGAGGTTTGTTCAACCCTTGGATAGAAGTTAAACCATCCAAGTAAGCTATAGGCTTCCATGACTAACGGAATTAGAAATTCGTTCCGTATTTATAAGTGTTTCGTATGCAGCGAGATTCTTATTAAATACATTCTGTAGTAATACGAGTAGGTCACGTATGCAAATAGAATAAACATGATATTTCAAAAGATATTATTTCTCACTCTTTCTCTCAGTTCTTAATTAACGTAATAGAGATAATGGTAACATGGTAGTTCTGATGGAGAATCATTTTTATCTGTGTTTAGATTAGGTGATTTTTATAAAGTTTTTCATACGGTTGCATGCATCTTAACATTAGTAAAACATCTATTTAGTAGTTCAATTGTAGTTCTATCGTATGATATAAAAGCTATATTATGTGTATGAGAAATAGATTTAGAATTACGAGCTTAAAAATAATGAGTTTACTATCAAAGCCTTACTCGTATCTATAACAATGTAATCCAATCAAAATTTTCATCTATTGTAAAAAGTTTAGAATTACATTAATTTGTTGAAATCTTAAAATTTATTTGATTTGATACAATATTGGAATATAATCCAACCAATTTTGACGGAGTAAACATCAAGAATTGTACGGATTGTAAAGAAGTTGTGAGGAACAATGATTTTTTTAGTGTATATATGACAAAAAAACATTCTACTCCGCTGAACTATAGCATGCAAACCCACATGAATCATTTTAGATACCTTTGCAAGAGACAGCACGACCTTAAACTCTAAAAAAGGTTTCACCTCGTGAGATTTTCTTAGAGAAATCAATACTTTCACTTTTTTCATAATACATTCTAGTAGAAATATTTGACTGATTGTCCATTTTCAATGAACTGCCCTTGTCTGTGTACATTGATTGTTCGAAATATACTATATTATTTGTTCTAATTTCCATTTTTCAAGTTTTATTTTGCTTAATTTATTGAATATCCCTCATCGATAATAAAATGATATTACAATTGTATCATAGAACTGATATACTTTTGATAGTTTTTTTGAAATAAAAAAATCATTTGTAAGTTTGATCTTGATAATTTATGTTTATTTATAGTCTAAGATGCTCATTTATAAAAAAATTGTTGTGTTTTTCACTTCTGCCACAAAATAATATCTTTTGATCTTATCGTGGATACAATTAACACTGAATTCATTTATAAACACTATCGAATATAAGTCCATAAGATAATATCAGCGTAAAATAATTAATAGAAGATAGAATTTCGGGTTGGTAAATAAGTTGATAAAGTGGCAAGTATAGACCGTCTTGATAGAGATTGATGATAAAAAGCGATTCATATTTGAGGTTCTTCTTTATGAAAAAAGTTTACTCATAAAAATAGTTATTTTGGTTGTTTATATATTTATTTAACATTGATCAAATGCTACCACTTTGAAAAATATATGCTAAATCATTGTCCGTAAAACGTAAGAGAGTACAAATTTAGCAGAATTCGAAATCTTTTGTCGTTTTTCCTCTTCAAAAACAATAAATATTAAGGTAAGAGGGTGAGAATAAAATCTCCACTTTATCTTATCAAAGTACTCTTCGCAAGTTTATCACAAGTGTCCCAGATGCCGCTTTCCAATAGATAGCCGTTGCAAGGAGAACAGTATTCTCACTCCCCATAACTTGTTAAAAGACCAATATGTTTGAATGTTTCAGATCTCGAAAGAATTGTATTTTGAGAACTTTTGAATCTTACAAATACCCTGAAAATAAAAACAATTTCCACTGTTTCAATTCTTATTATTGATGAAATCTTTTCTATCTCAATTATAAATTAATGCTTTTTCGAATATTCAAAATTTAATTATCACAAATTTTTCTTCGTTTAAGATGTTCAAAAAAAAATTTTAACAAATAATTGGATATCTTCTACTTAACCATTAATGATATTTTAGCCTACAATATGCGAAAAAAAATGTTTTAATCCGACATCTCAATAATAATAACATATACAAATATTCGCTTCCAAAGCAAAATATGAGTCTCCACTGTATGAAAACGTACTTACGCCGACTATTTTTAACGAGAATCGGATGTTTACCAATCTTTTGAACCATTGATTGACTAGTTTTGCAACTCTGATTATCACAAAAAACTTAAGCATTTGGATAATTTGAGCACGCCGCTTCTGAGATTGAAATCTAAATATTTAACACTCGGCCACCCGGGCTTACAAGTGTTAATTATTTTAATCAAAATATTGAAATATACTTGACCGATACAATCTTCAGATAGTCTTAATAATGTAAAAAAAATACTCCAACTTTCACCTAGATTTGAAAATGAATGAGATTTAATAGCCTACATTCGATTCTTGAAAAAAAACTCCACAATATGAAAATGTCCAATACTGAAATGGGACCAATGAATCTTTGCAGTGTGAAGATAAGTTAATTTCATTAGCATTACTCTGGTTTGAGAACAAACATAAAAAATATAATTTTATTATTTACAATGTATTTCATTAAATCAAAATATTGTAAAACGTAAATGATGGATTATGAAATATCTAATATCAAAGCAAGTTACCTTTAAACTGTTTTAATCATTGTAAAAGTTCTTTTTTTTAAGGATTAAATTTCATATATTTACTGATATACCGAGATGAGCTATTGTTACTGAGCAATTTATTAAAATATTTATTATTATATTAACAATATGTTGTCTTACCCAGAAAAGTTAAATTTCTACTCTGAAGCTTCGAAGCATTTACTCAAGTAAATTTTATCATATATAAGTATTTGTATATGTACAAAACTTCCTGAAATGTATCTTATAACCTCTGGGTCATATTTCTAAGTCTCGTAATATACGTTTCAATACAAGGTGCTCCCATGCGCTAAAATCTTGTTCGGAACATGTGTTTGAATAACTAAGGAAGATGTGATACTCCCTAAATAGTCATAAGTCATGTCGGCTCAACAACGCAGATATATCACAGAGCTTTTATGTTAATGAATACAGTCAGCTATTCTATATTTTAGATGTTTTACTTTCACAGCAACACGATAAAGGGGCCTTGAATATGAATAACAATTATTATTACATACTTTGTATTAGTTCAGAAAGGTCAGGAATTATTTTAATGAGAAAACAAGACAATTAATATCTCATTCTAATTTTAAATTTCTGTCATAAAAAAACAGATTTTTTAAAAATTTTACGCTCCGAACTTTATATCAATGTTATATTTTAAATCAATATTTTATTAATTAACAACTTTAGATTAAGGGTGCCAAACGAATTTTGTACGTTTCTTACTAACATTTTTGCACGAGTTTCCAATTTGACGGAACATAACAATATAATTATAATACTTGTCAACTTTTAGATTTTCTAATATTGATGATTTTTTTCTAAATTTAACGTTAGGTTTATTAAAAAAATGATTTTATAAAAAACTTACTGAAGTAATTTGATTTTTTATCGGTATTAAAAACCTTCATACTATTTGTAAAAAAATAATTAAGTCAACATTAAAAAGATAAATCAATCGTCACTGCTTTTTTTAAATTAAAATAAAATATGTGTAAAATAATATTAAATATGTGTATTTATTAGGCAGAGTAACGTTAGACTTTTTTTCAATACCACCCAAGTTGTTTTATGATTGTCACAATTATATTAGTTTACATTAAAAAATAATAAATTTAGACCTTAATTGATTTAAAATAAAGTGAAATTATTAAATTTTAGACGTATTTCAAAAGACTTTCTGGAGACTAAACTAGTAAATGAATTAATGTTTAAATATTTAATTTTACATGCAAGAGCTATCGTATAAAACCAATTTTTATTTGACTAATATCATAATTTACCTGTTAAGATCAGCAATAGCAAGCAGCATGTCTATTCGCGTGTCTTTTTACAGTTAGTGTTAGGTTACCACCTTTGCCTGCAAAACTTGAAAACTTTAATATCCAAAGTGAAATCTTTTATCAGTGAGCCAATCTCGGAAAGTACATTATGAATAATTAAGGTCCAACACAGTACGTTTTATTGAAAGAATATCTTCAACTTCTCGGCATATATTTTTATTGTTTTATGCCAAACATATACAATGTAAAATATAGTGTTTCTGTTTATTTCATACTTTTCAACGTAGAAAAATAAAAAAAATATCGACTGGATTTTAAAATCAATAAATGAATGAATCATATATATGTATGTTTGTAAATATAATATACGGCAGTCTGTCTGTCAGAATATATGTTATATCAATTTTATTATTTTTCATTGAAGTTTTTCTTTTCATACCAAATCTCTTTATCGGCCGAGAGGTAAGTTTGTGCGTGGTGCTGTGGCTACAAATTCAAATTTAGGAGATTAAAAAATATAAGACATAAAACTGGGTATACTAATGGACTTTAATAATATTGGCTTACAATTAGTTGTGGTGAGAAAATGTTTGCCAAGATTTTAAAATTCACTTTTGAAGATTATCATACTCCGTTAATAAAATGAACATTGTATAGACCCTGCAGATCTACACACTTCTGAAATGTAACACACTATATTTAAAATAATATTTCATAAATTTATTTGATAAAATATTACAAATATTTCATCAAATATAAAATATGTTTTCATACGAAATAAAATAAAAAACGGTAAAATATATATTTACATTACAAGTTTATTTAAATTACGAAACTTTATTCGGAATTACTATACATATATTTACACACATATGACAATTCATCCTATTAATTTTAATATAATTTACGATTAAAATTCATTATAAGTAGTAACCTCAGGAGAATATTGTTACGTAAAAGATCCTTCCATCTAATCTGACAGAAATTACTCTATTATTCAAAATTTGTTATGCCAATAAGCAGCTGGCAGTAAAATTAACATCATAGATTTTTAGGGACGTATCCAAAGGAAGATACCCCTGTCTAACCCTCGTTTCTACCGGGATCATAATATCGCATACCATTTAATAAAATTATCCTTTTAGACAAAACAGCATCAAAATAACATGAAAACTAGAATAAATAACTAAAATAGAGCAGTATAAAACACAAAATATATTTTATACAGAATACTCTGAACACCGCTAAAATAGGTTCCGGCTTGCTTAAAATCTATTGCATATTTTGTGTGGGGTGAATTATGCTTAGACATTTATAACGCATATTATGATATCGATAAATACTTTTTTATATATAAAAAGATGCATGAAAAATATTTTTTGGTTTGGGCCGTAGAAAATATCTCATAATAAAATATATCGAGTATTACTTCTAGAGGTTGATAATAAAATTTCAATATTTTATTTTGTTTTATTAATTTCAATTATGTTATTTAAATATGAATCTATATTATGATTTCTTTAAATTCGGTTTTAGTATGAGTAAATATTTCTTACTTAATGGAAAGGTTTTAAAATAATAAATTGTCGTTAAATTAAATTAAAATCCTTGCTTGAAAAAAATCAATTTAATTTATGAACACATTTCTGAAAACGATTAATGGGATTTAAAGTATCTTTAAAAGACAAATTATTAATGAAAATGGTAAAATAATATGCCATGATCTGTTACAATTTTATGATCAAGTCAAGCTGTATATGAATATCGTATGCTTCGAACAGTTGTTCTATTATTTCAAATGTATTATTTGTTAAATTTTTAGAAACACTGTATTTACATCGATTATTATACCAATGTACGTAGAGCTATATCTTTTTGTTTTCGGTGTTATTATTTGTATAACTTCAAAAATATTTCCATATAAAACATCGCTCGATATTATTTAACCTAGCAAGTATCAAAGTATTACAAAAGTCTAGTAATCCATTGTTGACAACAATATCTAATACACAAACTTAACTAATAAGTAAACTAATCGTTGGTTCTTATATAAAATAAACATTATAACATTGGGTTTATTTGACAGGTATCACACTTCTTCTTCATTTATTCATATTCACTTCAAGATAGTTGAAATCAAATAACCAACATAAATAATATTATGACTTTGGCTGTCATCAGTTTATATCTCGAATCCTTTGGCAAGTTAATGTATTTACAACAGAGATCGGCAAAGTGGCGTCTGAAACATTGTATTATCTCAGATCTTGTGAAAATTTAAATAAATAATTTATACATAATACTACGAAATACAAAATTATTTTCTTGGTCTATTCAAATTTAACTGATTTTATTATATAAAAAATTAATAATTTTTACGAAGCAGTATTGGATTTAATACAGATATAGCATAGCATTTACCACAACAAATGAAACTACTAAATACGTACTGCAGCTAGTGTTCACGTATGGTTGCACAACATTGATTATTATTAGCAGAATGTGGCAGAATGATACATGCCAGATATAACGCCGTGAGAAAACTAAATTACATTAACCTATAAGCTAGCAGAATTGCTATTAACGTAAAAATATATATACAATAATGAGTTGGCCAAATTTTGTGTTATTGAAACGTTTTTATGAGCTTTATAACTTAATATTTGATTTTTTCATTACTAATTATTTAGTGTTAATAGCTGTGTTTGTTAGCACATCCAAAATATGCTTCATATACTCCATTTTCATATTTTGTGTCATATGTTTCGTGGAAACTTCATTTTCTATTTATACGGAAGAAGAAGGAAGAAAGAAGAAAGCGCTAATCCGAGATTCAAAGAAAATTCAGAACCAAATCAGCTGTCTTAAGTCTCAATCTGGCATAATTCCAGTATTTAAACAGACTGAAAAATATAAAATTCAGCATGCAATTAATTAATGCAGTTGGAAATTGTTTTAAGATATTTGATAAATAACAAAATTAGAAATAAGAGTGCTTGCGTGCTAATTTATCAAGATGGCTTACATACACACATTGACATAATCTATTATGACCGAATATAGTAACCAAAAAAAGCAGCGTGCGCGCTTTGGCACTGGATATTGCTAGTTCAAATTCTACAACTGTAGGATTTTAAACAAAATCTAAGTATACATAACTGGTTTTCAAACGGCTTGAGCAAATAATAGTGAAAAATTATTAACTCATGTTATCATTCAGTGACGCGTAATATTTTCATTGATTTGCAGTGAAATAAAATTGGTATATTATTTTATAATTAAATCAATATCCTGAACAATCAAATATTATAACAAATAATGTAAGATATTGATTCTTTTAGTTCACTGGTTTCATATTTCTGAAAAACAACTTTCCATTTGCCCGCTATAGCCGGCGGCTCGCGTTTTCTCGCGAAAAAAAAATAAAAGTTATTACCCCAAAAAGTCCTATCAAAATTTTGTACGCAAAGCTGGTGTATGGGCTTTTAGCCTGTGTGATTTATGCATCTCCCAAGTCAGGTGGAGAAAAAATTTAGAAGACGGGGTCTCTTTTTTGGGGCGATCTCCAAAATAGGACAAGGGGTCGTGGAGGTAAAACTGACTATCTAACACGTTTTCTTGACTTTTTGAGAAGACGCTACAGAGACAACTATAATCGCGCTTATTTTTGTGTTTTTAATTTTAATTTAATCAGATATTTAATGTCTGCTTTTGAACACACCTAATTATAATACTATATTATCAAGCAAACACGAGTCATACCGCATAGTTAGATTACAACTCACGTTATGCCGATTATTTATTTATAGCTAAAGCAAAAATATAGCCGACGGGTTAAACGATTAGTTATCAAAATATCGCAATAACTGCAAAAGCTCTATCTCTAAACTTTATCCCGAAAAATTACATGTATATCTATTTTTATTAGGCGTGCGTTAAAATATTAATTGTTAAGTGATGCTTTATTAATATTTTGTTCACGAATAAATCATTTTAAAACTCACAAGTTCACAAACAAAATAACCAATCATTATTTTTAGTTGAAGAACTTCTTCAAAACTATATAACACTGATATTGTATTGATTATAACATTATAATACTTATTTTTTCACAGTGCTCAGCAAACCAACGCCAAAAAGTAAGCACCATAGACAATGGTAAATTTAAGAATGTAGTAGTAAATTTTGAATGATTTTATATTGATTTATATCAAAGATAGAATGAAAAATAGTATGCATACTAAATGTATAAGAGTATCAATAAAAGTTCTTTTTTATCGAGTCATTTGTACATTTTTATAATACTATATCGTGTATTATATTATTATGAGCGTTTTACTTAGGAGCGTCGGCCATCTCCCAGGGCACGCGTAAACTTCACAATTTCACGGCAAAATTGTGGGGCTTTTTCGAGAGCTTTTCCCAAAATAATTGTTGACTTTTATTGGTCGATGGCGCCGTAAACGTTTAACCGTCAAGGTAGTTACTAATAAACGCGCATCTGACTCCCGCCGACTCTTATTTTTTTTATGTCGATTTACATTTTTATATGCGATAAACTTAGCCGAATGGCGTATGATAATGCCATGGCGTGTAATGTGTTTTAATTATTTTTTGCTGCAAAGGACTTAGTTTTATAGGTGGTTTTAGTATGACAAGCAATTTGGGTTTTAGATTTTTTAGGAATTTATTGTATCTATATATAGCAACTCAATCTTGACCTTGAAAAACATGTGATTTTTAAGATTAATTTAAAAAAATACTTAATTAAATAAACAATATCGATAATTCAGCATACTAAGATACGTATAACTAATATTTTGTAAAGTGTAAATAGCAAAAGATTTTCATGGGCTTATTAATTAAATACATTATAAACGGTTTATATTTACACCAATAGCAATCTAACGAAATTGCATCATAAGTTTTAGCAGATGATTCTCTGAATATTAGATTTTTTATTATTTTATTATTGATTAAGTTGCCCTTTTTTTAAATACGTCGTTTTTATAATAAATTCATCCAGTCCTGCATTTTTCGGATTTTTAAAGTCCAACAGGTGGGGATTGGAATACGCATTCCCCGGATCGCTAGGCGCACACGCTACCAACTACGCTACCGGGGAGACAAGCACTCACGTGCATATGTTATAAGAAACACTCCCATACAGTTTTTACTTGGAAACTTATTCATAATAAAAACTAAAACATTTATATACTTTTAGGTCACGTCTTATTTATAAAATATATTTTAGAGTCTTTAAAGTATAAACTCTTTATTAAGTTTCTGCAAACTTGATATGAGAACTGATGAATTACACACATTACGTTTTATATAACGATTTGTAAAAACATTTTATATAACCAACATAATTTCAATGTTTGATAGTTTTTGAAATAATGGATTGATTTACAAGGATTACATTCTTTGAATATTTAGTCTGTCTATGTATTTTTAATAATAACTTTAATTTATTGTTATCTTCTAAAACAAATATTTTAATATATTTCATTTAGTACTTACACATCCACTACTACTACATCTGATATATATCTCATTTACATTAATCGTAAGCCATTTCTAAAGCTCTACAAACTTTCTGTGGACATAATTGTCAAATAAGTCTATAAAATACGTTCTCAAATAATCTAACAAATGTATGAATGACGTGCGATTGGCGATGTAGCGATAAGATATTCTCCAATAGCATTATTACTTGCGAAATTTCAGTGTTTGCCAGCTATTCATAATTATTACTAGAGTTTGCAGACGAATCTTGTAAAATAAATAAAATTCAATAATTTTGGAATGGGCTTTAAGCTCACTGAATCGAAAAGACAAGGGCACAGTTTTATTGTTCGTACGAAATTATCTCAAGATAAGAATATTTATTTTAAACAAGGCTAATTTTAAAGCAATTGTATTTTGTGAAAAGGTAAATCATTAAAGGCTTCGTTTGTATAATACTTTAAGAATTAGCCAACTCCGTTTAGTAAATTGAATCCAAAATATTAAAGTAGATATCTCTATAGATGAAAATTAATTTCAAAAATACCTATGCAAGTAAAAGTGTTTCTTTAATATTTTTTTCTGCTAGTTTATCAAATTAGAAAAAATATTTTTTCAAATGTAGTTTTTTTTTTTTCATTATGATGCATATAAAATTTAAACAGTCAATTATTAAAACATTTATAGTGAGTCTTAATACTATTATATACATATAAGAATTTACATCAAATAAAAAAACATTATAGTTATATCTTTCACATACAAAATTTTCTATGTATTTTGTTTTAATATTTTTTTAATTACTGGAACATTTAAAAAAAATCAATATAGAAAAATATGCGAACTCACGCACGTATATTAATTTAGCTTTTTTAGTGTTTTATTTAGTAAATATTCGTCTTATATAACTCTTAAATTTAAAATTAATTATTTTATCACTTCTGGTAACATTCATCGATTTCCCTATACATAATGTACCTTGAGATATAGTTGACAATGTATGTGGTATGTTTTTTTTTTCCAAAATCTTAACTTTTATAATGAATTAGTTTTAAAATACTCGTTTTTTTACAATATTTTTAATAGACGACTGATATAAATTAATCATGACGCGTCCACTTTTACTAATTACAGTTTAATAATAACAAGATAATGTTGTAATCTGTGTTTCTCTTAGTGTAATATTTACAGCTAATGTAGGTAAGATTTTTTTATTAGAAATGTGGAAAAACTGAGAAAAATATAAGAAAAAATGGGTAGGTAATTATTTAATAATATGAAACTTAAGAAATAAAATAAGGCACATACCTTGGTTTATTATCAGCAGTAATTTGTAGCACGTCAGTCGTAAAGTTCAAACCTCTTTTGCCGACACCGTCTTATCACGCTTACTCACGAAATACTTTCTAACGTAATTTAGTAGCCACAAAAAACAAATCGAATGAAACTACCGTAGTCTAGTTTCGTAATGAACATGCATCAAATATATTACTTACTCGAATCTTCCCCATTGTCGACCCCTACCTCTATGTTCTAACACTAAGTAGATCTATTTTCTTTAGATTCAGAATATCTTTAGTCATACCTATTGTAACATTGAAATTCAAATATATTTTATAATTTTCTCTTTAATAAATAAAAGAAAGAAAAACACATTACTAATATTTTCGTGCCATATCGTAATTGACACTTTTTTGGCAATTAATGAAAAATATTCAGTTTTACTTTTCAATAAAATATATTGGTCTGCTTGTAAATCTCAACAGCAGATTGATTCATCCGCTAATAAATTTGTATCAAAAAAATTAAATCCACCAACGGTATCTGTCTAGCCCCTCTGGTATAAAATTGTTGAACATCAAATAATGATATAAACGTGTAAAAAGTAGCGCTTATAAAAACAAGATCTTATAAAAGCTTCCAGAAATTTATTTGGTGAAAATAAGCTCAAAGACTATTCGAACAACTCTAAACAGCAATTGATACGTCACTTTTAAGAGTGCCAACCGTCACTCAGTTTTTTGTGGGGCCAGATTAGTCGATGTGACATTTTGAAGTTTTATATCTCGAACAGGTATTTTTCGCTGCCGAAGCAACTATTTATGACTCTGGATATAAAATATGAAATAAAAATACTGATATTAAACAAAAATTACATTTCATTTAAAGTCGTTGGCAATCGTTTTTGATAAAAATAATATTTAACATTTAACCTATTCGCTGTTATAATATTTTTGAAAACTAACCACTGATTCCTGTTTATAGTTATTATTGACAAAAAAATACTACAATATATTTTTACTACTTTTTATATGCACTTCGATGCACAAAGCTGTTCATAATATTTTGAAATAGACTAAAGACTAAACCCAAAGACGCAAAATGATCATTTTTAGCACTTTTGGCTAGTATAATTAACGACATTATATCGATGTCTAGCATTCAAAGGATTATCTCAGTTTATTTTAAATTTATTTTTTTAAAGTAATCTCAACTACATAAAATTAAAATTATGTTTATAGATAAAACTTTGTCAGTAAATTTTGTCATTCAATTACAACTGAAAAATTATACAATTAATGGTGAGTAATATTGTTATAAATAGGTTTAAAGATTTAGTAATAAGTACGAAAATCGAGATTATCATTTATAAATAATTTAATAAAACCCATTATGATAAAAATAATTTATGAGATTGTATTACATTCTACTCGTGAGTGTGCGCTTGTATGAATAATAAAATTTCTACGTAAATTTATATTTGACTGAATTGAAATCAAGATATATTATAAAATAAAGCAATTACAAAAACCTTGAAAACGCGTATGTAAAATAGTTTGTATGGTACGTGGATGAAAGGTAACTTCACACGATTTGAATATTGGTTGAATAAAGGTAAAAGCTCACTTAACCAGTAATCAAAACATTAGCGGTCTGATTTAAGCTTACGCACGCAATGTGCTTATTTTAAAGTTGCCTTCTTGGTACTTAGTGAACAAACAGCCGCTTGTGATTCGTAGGCCGTCACTTTCATACAACAATGACCTCTTTATTGTTATGGTTGGCGATGCCTCTGGCTTTATTTTGTGTAACGCAGCTACAATTTACTAGTAAAAACATGTTTTATATGCTGATTTTATCGACTTGACTGTTTTAGTAAAAACCTATTTCACTCCATTAAACGTCTGAATTCGATCGAAACGACTTTTAATTATTTGTCATAAAATTGTGTGATTTTTTATTAAATAAAGCACATGGAAGCGATCATTGTGACTCTGATGTAAAATAAAAAATGATATGTTATTCTTATCCACTGTTATTCAATATTTTACTAAAACCTATCATTTAAATTTAATAAGCAACTACCAAAATATTTACAAAAGAAGGAAAAATTTGTTATTACACGCATAAAGTGTACAAATATTATAAATACTTAAGCATTAAAAAATGATAAATAATTAAAAGATCAAATAAAAAAATAAAAGTCAATAACGTTATTTTGTAGACTCCATAACATTTTTGAAGGATGTCATGATTTTATTTAAAGTCAAAAGTGTCCAATAACTCAATTATTATTTCAATGTTTTAATTTGATTATAATTTAAAATTTATTATAAAATAATATAATAAATATAATATTACAATATAATAAATATAATAAAAATGTTTGGCTAACTAAAACAAACCGCTGATCTATTTTTTAATATGATTAATGAAATTGAAAATGTATTATGTCTAATATAATACTTAAAATTATAAAGGCTCTATAATAATAAACCTCAGTTTAAGTTTATGCCTAAATTAATTGTTTTTATGACAGGAAATGGAAAATAAATTGAAATAGAACGATGACACAGAACAAAACAAAGATTCATCGCATAAAAGTCATTAAACTATTATAAGTTTTAATAATGCACAATAATTCAACGCGGCGGCTTGTATCTTACCTCTAATCAAGGCAGTTTGATACCTGGCCTGGCGATAAATAACGTTGCAGTATCTGGCGCTATAAATTTTAGAGCTCTCGTTAAAACGTGCAGGGCGACAGGTTAACTAAACATCTGTATTCATAGTTTGATTATCTATTCACAAAGACCACCACGAGGACGGCGTTGGATGAATATATAACAATGTTTGCAAGTGACGAATACTCCAGAGACAGATGGATTTATGGTTTCAAGAACATGCTGCTGAGAGACGAAAAAATAACATGGCGTGGTCGAAGATTTGATATTTTCCGCTTCAAAATATTTAAAAGAAAATTGATTAAATTAATCAAATATATTGATTGAGAAACTAAAAAATCAAATAAAAGGCGGAACTGATATATATTATATTTGCGGTGTCTAAAACGACATATTTAAACTTCTGAAAATTCAATCTATCACTGTATTGGATTAACAACATACGTGTAGTTAAAATGCTGAAAGTATTAATAAACATTCAAATCCATTGATTCTAGTTTATATATAAATAGTTTTTGAAGTAAGAGAGTGAAAAATTACTTTTGATTTGATTAATCGGTGTGTTATAAATTTTAATGAAAAGTATGTAAAATTTTAACTGAGATCCCGACATTTTTTGCCTGAGTTCTGTTGACAGTAATAAATATGTATATTTAAATCTTACTTTGCATACTAACAAAATATCTGTAAGTAATCAGTCAATTAAAAAAATATTTATTTATATGAAAAGACAATACATAATATAATAATATCTATTAAATATTCGATAGATGCTTGTCAATAAAAAGATTACAAAGACTGAGTTTATAACGAAATAAATATTGATTAGTAGTGCAGATTTTAAGGGAGGATACAATTTGCCTGACAAAAATATAAAAGATACATTTTCAGTAATGCTGATATGTTAGTAAACTAGCTATTAAAACCACTGCAAATAAATGATTAAAACATGAATAAAATTGCATTTCAATCGATACACAACGTGCTTCTCAAAAATTAAACAGACGTTGGATGAATGCAGTCGCATTAAAATATTGTTTTTCATTTTTTATTCATTTGTTATCAACAGTTTATCATAGCCACAAAAATATTTATCAGTAATAAATATTAATTTAATTTGGTATGCAAATAATAATATTTTGATTTTGTAGGTCAGATTAGAATGTGGAGAATGTAGATTTATGTGTGGAGCACTCTAAAAATAAAAATCTAGGTATTCTTAAGGTCTACAGGTGCTGCTTTTGTTTAAATTCAAAGATATAGAAACGATTAGCAAATGGCTTGAGTAATTGGTTGTTAATTTTAATGAAACTATAGTTTCCATAAGAGTAAGATAAATAATTAAAATTAGAAACATAAAAAAATACAACAACGAGAGTATAATCTATAATATATGCATATTATGGATTTTTTTCCTCTGTATTGCAAATAAATTAAAGAAATGTATGTTAATTGATCAATAAATCATACTTAGATGTTATTAGAATTTAATTTTACGCGTGTTTTTCACTCAATTGTTTGTATCACATTATTAATTTTACTTAATATATGAATACAAGGTATTTAAATTTTTAATTTCTAACCAAATAGTGTTGTCGACTTTAGGTTTATTGATGAATTGAACAACCCAAGTGTTGTCTGATGGGGTGCAACCAAGCTATTTCCGATGGGAAATTACATTTCAACGCTATCTTCACATTGTTATTCAAAAACTATTGATGTTGAGCATTGTGACGTCATTCGTGACATGATCGTTCATCCAACGTAAATAGCGAGCTTTCAGTGAAATATAGTATTTGTATAATTTTAAGAATTCGCAATCCGTTTTTCGTATTGAGTTGAAAATATTTCCATAGTATGCCGTAATAATGTCATTGATTATACCGTTGTTTTATCAAAATAATTCCGATAATAAATTTAACATTGACATAATTATATTCACGTGCATGTTAATCGATATTAATATGGATACTAACACTTTTCTCATTTTAGAGTTAAACTAAATTATATTCATTCTATAAATATAAAATATTTTACAACATATAACAATTAGAATAAATACAGATTTAAAATAATATGTTAAATAAACATTAAAATATATTTTAATATAAATAATACGTACTTAAATATTTGTGAATATACATATATTATGCTGTGTATTTTTTTCAGAACTTATAAATATAGTTTAGACTTGTTTTAAAACTCATGATTAAGTAAATGTTACTGGAAAATAAACGTTCAATTTATGCCACGAACTAAATCGCATGATATTTCAGTATATTTAGCGTAATTGGAAAATAAACACACACACACACACACCCTAAATTGCCTAACGAACCCCAAGTTTTAATAACTTAATAAAGTTGCTCACTTCTTCGTGTATTTAGGAATTTATAGATTTGTCTTTATTTCATAGTGGATACATAAATCCCTGGTAACCAAGAGATAAGGGGAATTTAGAGACGTGTAACGAATTGTGCGTGTTAGGAACCCGCTAAACATTGCGTGCCGTTGCGTATTTTCTTCGCTAAGAGCCATGTTTTATAACATTGTTTTGCTCTTTACCTGCCTTGTCTAAATTATTTTTGAAACCGGCATGTTATATTATACTGTATGAGAATTTTGCGATTGTTTATTTGTACACGCATCAACCAGCTATTTTTTTCATTTCAACAATCTGTAAAATCCCTTAAATATTATGATAGTCATTTAGTTAATATCTTCATTCCTTACAAATAATGATTTTATTTAATAGAACGTTCAAGCATACATAATAATACTCGTATTGTGTAAAGAATACTCGTATGTCATAAGAACAGAGATACCTGCAACTAAAAGTAGATATAAGAAAATGCATATAGCAATTATGTTAATGGTCATTGGCTGAAATAATTTCCCGTGCATTTAATTTGAAATGAAATAATATAATATATCGGAGTATTAAACTTATGTCAATAATATAACGATTTCTTAATAATTATGTGTGTTCTATATCCCATCAATACAGTTTTAAGATCACAATTTACATTGGAAAAATATATGTATTATAGTTGATGTCATACATATTTTAGAATATAAACAGTAATTAATAAAAAAAAAAAAATTGTAGGTAGCTGTTCGGTGAGTGGCTTTATTTTTATGATTTTTAATTTTTTTATCCAGCTGGTAATTACTAGCATAGAACCAAAAATAAACTTAAATATTTGCATATTAAATAAAAAGTGTACGCCTCAGTGAGTTTTAAACAATTCAAGGTAGAACATTTTTTTATCGTGTCCGATCCAAAATTGAAGCATATTGATCAAAACAACGTAAAGATAACTGTATGTTCAAAACAGATTTCTTTCACAGTAATTGCTAGTCAGCCAATCTTTCAACTCAGTAGACATACACTTTTGCATATTAAGATTTTTTTAAACTAAGCCAATCGAGCCCGCAATATCCACCTCTGAAGCACGCACGCTGACTTTTCAGCTAAAGGGGAGATATGAAAACCAATGGTAATTTGTAGCATTTAAAAATACAATTGTCAATTAAAGAATATCATTGTTATTAAAACAAGTTTTATAAAAAGCTTAAGTATTATAACCTGCTAATAAAATTAAACTTCGTCTACATTTTGTTCGGAAATTTCCAAAATTTTTTTTAGGATTAAAGTAGAATCCGCTTATGGTAATCTCCTTATCCGCTCCCTATTAAGCGTATATGTTTCGTTTCGCAAACGTATATTTTAATTTTTGTCACACATGGTGACTGATTTCATTAATTAAGATATTTAGGTATTTTGTGGTAACATCCTATGGACATGTTAGACTATTTTCATTATATAACTTTGATTACGTTACTTACATATTTGATAATATATCTACCAGCATAAGAAATACAAAACATTTTTTTTATTTACATATCAATATGACTAAACAACAATTAATTATTACATTGAATTAATATAAAAAAGCATGCTTCTTTAAAATATATCAAAATTTCATAAAAATAAAATTAATTTATTGTAATAAAAATAAGAATATAGTATATCAAAATTCCACGTAAATTATAGTAATCCATGTAAGTATTATTTCAAAACGTATATATCAAAAAACTATTCTAAAAGTAACATTCACTTGCAAATTATTTTTAAATAAAATATAACTAAAAAATAATGCATGTAATATAATGATTCAAATTTCTTTCTGGTCGAAATTAGAAATTATTTAGCCCATTTATAATATATGAAAAAATTGAATTCAAAGATATCGTTAACTTTTTTAAAGCCATCATTTGGAAACAATAGAAAAATTGCCAAACAGTATTATATGAGATATTTGTGTGATAATATATTTCAATATATTCACTGATTTGTAATTGCCAACTGCCACCAATAGACCGATTTGAAAAGATTCTTCAATCACAGATATAAATAGTTGTTTTTTTATTTTTCTTTTTTTTTATTATATCACTCTGTTAAAAAGCAACGACTCGTTGTAGTTACATGTTGCTACTTATATAATTGCATTGACTATAACTTATAGTCCCTGTATATTATATTTAATTTGTATAATCTAATATATAAATTTGGAAAATATCCTATTTTAACTTTTTCATCCTGGTTGGTATCATTTATTATCAAGATATTTGTGATAAAATAGTTCAAGGTGTTTTTTATGGAATTTTTTTGAACGTGAAAATTTTCTGATTTTCAATCCAATAAAGCTGAAGTTTAATTTTCTTTGATGAAAATTCTTTTAGAATTATTTATTTCTTTCCGAGCGCTGAAAATCAGCTGATTTATTGGTGAAAATGCGTTATCTAAAAAAAATACATGGGCCGTGAAAAGGCGTCACGTAACAAATGAGCCAGTTAAAAAAGGTTAAATATCACTGACGATGAATGTCACACGATCCCACTCAATCTTCGTAGGACCTCAATACGTTTACTCGGCACAAACAAACGTAGTGTACCCACCGCCGGCTTCCCAGTAATTCTTTATACACGACTGAATATCTTTCTCAAGAAGCTTTAGCGGATTTGTTTATACATACACGGAATGATTGAAGAAAACACAGTTAGCAGCTTTTAAATTGGTAGAATACATTCGCTCGAAAAGATCTTGTACCTGAATTTCTCGTAAAATATTTTATCTGACATGTAAGCATTTATTTAATTCTCATTTAAATAGCAAACATAAAATGTAACGTTCATTTAATTAAAAAATAGCTATCCAGTAGAATGTTTAATTTGGCTTAGTTTAAAAATTAGTTGACAACGAATTCTTATGAAAAAAACTGTTAAATTAAAGTCTCAACAATACGAAAATTTATATACTCCAATCTAGGTATATGCTTCCACTTTTGAAACAAACATGCTTGACATCATCTTCACTTTTTGATAATGAATTATAGCTCAAATATTCTCAGATATCATAGAAAGTCGCTAAATATTATCTTATATTTTTTCAATTGTTTTCAGAAACGCTAAGCGATATTGATGCAATTGTAGACGATTGGTTGTACGGGTCATTGAAATTGTCTTGTTGATTTTTTGTGCTCTAGAATAAAGTAGCAATAAAAACATTAAAATTCTCAATATTATTACGAATCACTCATAACAATTTAACTAAGTTGATTTTAACAATTAAATGTTTGTTTTTCCAATCAAAAAATTTAAATGAGAAAAATTTCTGAAGTTTATTTATGTTGTGTATATACTACACAGTATACATTATTTTTGATATCTAACAAGTAAAACAAATCCATTCGCCAATATTGCAGGACCACCTAACTTGATTTTTGGTTTAAGTCATTCTGTAAAGTATTTTTTATTTTTTTGCAATCTTTTGTTTTATTGGCACATTTTAATATAAGAAAATAATTTGTACACTTTTATAAACATATGTGTGAATACATGTGATATTAATACGAGAGATTTTAAAAATAAAACCTTACTTTATATGGTGGCTCAAACCAAAGAAAATAATTTACATGTTCCTGAAATATTTGCGACGATCTGTAGAAATTAGATAATCTTAAGTTATTTCAAATTACTTTGTATATGATATTTATCCAATAAAACCAAGTAAATTTCGATCATATTTTCGATATGCGACACGATATAATATGTTTACGATAATCACTATTGTAGCAAAAAAATACGATAAAATAACAGATACGATATGATAAAAAAGTAGAAATAATCAATGAAAATAAAATGTAAAATATAATTTAAATATAATCTTAGAATATATGGTACTTGGTTTTATATTTAGACA